>BPLQ01004298.1:0-208618 GCA_021605075.1 Caerostris darwini
ATTGACCACATTAAACGTAAATATAATATTTCTATACGCATGCTTTATCCATTCATTAATAGAAAATCCCTCTTATCCTTGGATAATAAACTAATTATTTACATGTACTATTTGCGTCCCATCATCACATATGCTTTGGGGTTCCGCTGCAAAATACCACATCAACTACATCAAAAGAATAGAAAATAAAATTTTAAGAATGGTTACTGATTCTCCTTGGTATTTTAGGAATGATGACATTCTTCACTGTCTTGCCCTCCCCTCTATTCAAAAATTCATGCTCAAGCTTGCAGAAAAATTCTATGCAAATCTTGAACACATCCCGAATGATGAAATCCGTAATCTTCCGAGATACGATTTCCATCTTCCGGAAAATGCTAAACGCCCAAGGGCTGTTCTTCACAACTTGCAAAGCTCCTAGACGAACTGGCTCAGTTGTCGTCATGACATCTGTGCTTTTAGTCTTCATTCCTAGCAACGAAAATCCCATCCTACTGTAGATTCCTTTTTAAATTTTGGATTCTTTAATTGTTCTGTTTATTTTATTAATTTTTGTTTTTTATTTTATTTTTCTCCTTGTTATTAGCTATTTTATTAATTTTTTCTTTGCTTATATTTTTAATATATATTTTAACATGGGACATTGCTCTTAAATCCCTTCACCTCCTTTTAACTATCAATGTTTTTTCCTTCACCAATGTTTCTCAGATGCAGATAGGAGTTTTAGGCCCCTTTGGGGCCAGGGCACTCCGAAATCCTGTAAAGACGAGAGCGAAAGGCTTTGGCTACGTCCAAAAATAATATTCCCGTAGATTTGCGTTCGTTAAAGCCGTCATGAATCAGCTCTGTCAACCTAAGTAATTGGTGACAGGTTCCTAATTGCCTTCTGAAACCAAATTGTTCAGGGATAATTAAGTCGTGGAGATCGCAATGCTGATTCAGGCGTTTAAGTAACGCAGATTCGAATATTTTGCTCAAGCTACTAAGTAGTGAGATAGGACTATAATTATGAGGGTAAGCCAAATTAGCTTTTGGCTTAGGAATGGGACATACTACGGCAGTCTTCCAGCAAGCTGGGAAATGACAGATCCTAAGTAGAAAGTTAAAAAGAATGGTAATATACAGAATGAATTTAATAGGAGTGGACTTTAACATGCGATTACTAATAAGATCCAGACCAGGGGTTTTGTTATTTTTAAACCTTCTAATAATATCACAGACTTCCTGAGGAGTAATTAAATCTAGATCATTAGTATGTGGTTGTTGTAAGAAGTCTGTGACTGTAGAGTTGGCGTGTTCGAAGAAATTTTTATCTTCAACATCGTGATTAAGTTCAAATTGGTCTTTGAGACTGTCTGCAAGCAGTTCCGCTTTGTCATTTGGGGAATAAGCTGCTCGGCCGTTGGCACCCTGCAAGGGCGGAATGTTATGATATTGTCTGCGTAGGTGGGAACATTTCTTCCAAAGTGATGTTGACTCAGGCGTCAGGGCCTCTATGTCGTTTTGCCAGCGTTGCTGTGTAAAGACAGTGATAGCACTCAAGACGTCAAGACTCACTTGACGTCAAGAGTGCGGAAGTAACTTCTGAGATACTCAGGATCTCTGGTACGCTGCCATTTTCGGCGGAATTTATTACGCTGCTTGATTAAAATTTTGATATCTATTGGAAATCTTTTCGGTGGAGGTTTAAATTTAGGGGTAGAACTTTCCTGCAGACATGTGACGTAGATTTCATTTAATTCAGTTATTCTATTGTCTGCATCAGTAGGTGATCTTAGGAGAAAACTAGGAAGCTTTTTATTATTCATCACATGCCTGAAGTTCTCCCAGTTAGTGTTTAATTGACTCGGAACTTTCAATGATTCAGGGCTGGTATCTAAGGATAGAACAACGGGGAGGTGATCAGAATCTAGATGTGTTAACACCTCAATGTCATAATTAAAGGGGATATATTTAAAAAATGCAAGATCGAGCACATTACCTCGATGATTATTTCTAAGGTCAATTCTAGTAACTTTAAGGGGGGGAACAACCTTCATTCCCCAAAAGAAATCTCGATAATCGGTAAATCATTCCCAGTCGTAGCTCACGGCTAGAAGATTAAACTGAACCTTGCGATGTGACTGACATTCCAATTGATATCTGAAAGGTTCTTCTCTGAGCCCTTCGAAAGCATTCCTTGCCAGCGCTACCTCAAATATATATCTCAAAATGCTTTCTTGCTAAAGGAAAGTCTTCCTAGAAATTTTCCGTTAGGTATTCGTTACAAATTGTATGGGGAAATTGTTTTAGGAAGAGTATCAAGCATTCCTTCGATGTAACGTAGCTGATTCTGAATCTGCTATAAGTCTGTTGGACACTAAAAGTGATTTATATTCCAAGCTTTACTTTAATGCTTTTTGAATAGAAAACTAAAAATTAACTGATGATATACAGTGGTACCTCGACATACGAGTGCCCCAACATACGAGTTTTTCGAGATACGAGCCGACGAGCAAGTGATTTTTTGCTTTTAGTTACGAGCGAAATTCGAGATACGAGTCCGGTTCGGTTCGGTTCGTTAGTAACACGCAGTCGCGCCATCACGATCAGTTAGCAGCGTGCTTCCGCTGTGATAAGTTGTGTAGTTGTGTTCGCGTTTTGTGTTGCGTTTACATTTACAGTTGTAGTTCGTTTATTTTTATAACCATGGATCGGAAAAAAGTTTGTAAAAAGTCAAGTGCTAAGAAAAAGATGATGAGTATTGAATTAAAACGCGAAATTATAGAAAAACATGAGCAAGATGTTCAAGTTGTTGACTTGTCGAGGCAGTATGGCCGTAGTACGTCCATGATATGTTCTGTGCTTAAACGGAAGGAGTCGATAAAGAGTGTAACGCCGGCTAAGGGCCTTACGATAATTTCCAAGCTGCGAACCACCCTTCATGAAAATATGGAGAAACTACTGATGGTGTGGGTGACAGAAAAGCAGCTCCAAGGAGATACCTTGACGCAGACCATCATTTGCGAGAAGGCAAGAGCGATCTACGGAGATTTGCTGAAGCAAACCCCGCAGACTTCCATCGACGAGGCATCCGAAGAGTCATTTAAAGCCAGCCGGGGCTGGTTTGAGAATTTTAAAAAGAGGAGCGGTATTCACTCCGTTGTCAGACATGGTGAGGCAGCAAGTTCAGATATGAAGGCAGCTGAGGATTACATTAAAACATTTTCAGATCTAATAAAAGCCCAAGGATACATCTCTCAGCAAGTCTTCAACTGTGATGAGACAGGGCTGTTCTGGAAAAAGATGCCGAATAGAACATATATAACGACAGAGGAGAAGATGATGCCAGGCCACAAACCTATGAAGGACAGATTGACTCTAGCACTGTGCGCCAATGCGAGTGGCGACTGAAAGATCAAGCCTCTGCTCGTGTACCGTTCGGAAAACCCCAGAGCATTTAAATCACATAAGATTTTGAAAGAAAAACTGCAAGTTATGTGGAGGTCGAACCCGAAGGCATGGGTCACCAGGAAGTTCTTTGTGGAGTGGGTAAACCTGGTTTTCGGCCCTACTGTTAAGAAATATCTACAGGAAAATAACCTACCTGTGCAAGCCCTTCTCATCCTCGACAATGCCCCTGCTCATTCACCAAACCTCGAAGATGACATCCTCGAGGAGTTAAAATTCATAAAGGTTCTCTACTTACCACCCAACACCACTCCTATCCTGCAGCCCATGGATCAGCAAGTGATTTCTAATTTTAAAAAACTATACACCAAGCATCTGTTTCGGCGCTGCTTAGAAGTGACGGAGAGCACAAACCTCACCCTTCGAGAGTTCTGGAAGGACCACTTTAATATAGCGATTTGCCTACAAGTTATTGATCAGGCCTGGTTGGGAGTTACAACGAAGACCTTGACCTCTGCATGGAAAAAGCTGTGGCCTGAAGCTGCAGCTGAAAGGATCTATGAAGAATTGGAACCCGGTGTTTCAGTAGAAGAGGAGATTGTATCTCTGGGAAATCCATGGGTCTAGAGGTGGAAGAGAGAGACGTGAACGAGCTCATCGAGGAGTACACCCAGGAACTGACGACTGAGGAGATACAAGAGTTACAGTCACAGCAGCATACTGAGGTTATGCAAGAAATTGGTTTTGAGGAGTCAGAGGAGGAGGTTATTTCTACAAGTGAGATAAAGGAGATCTTAGGAATGTGGGAGAGTGTTTCACAGTTCGTGGAAAAAAAACACCCAGAAAAAGTTGCAACAGGTCGTGCATCTGACCTTTTTAATGACACTTGCCTAACTCATTTCCGGAACATTCTGAGAGGGAGGAAGAAACAAACCTCCTTGGACATGTTTTTTTCTAAACGGCCTACAGGTGAAAGCGAGAAAAATGTAGCGAAAAAGGCAAAGACCAGTGAGGATATCTAATTTATTTCTTTACATTCTCTTTTTTGTTTTTGTGCAATAAATAATTGATATTTATAAATACGTTTTTATTATTCAAAACCACGTAACAAAAATAACTGGGGTGACATTTTGGAGGTTGGAACGGATTAATGGTAGTTCAATTGTTTTGTATGGGGAAATTTGCTTCGAGATACGAGTAATTCAAGATACGAGCAAGGTTGCGGAACGAATTAAACTCGTATGTCGAGGTACCACTGTATATATATTTTTTTTATGACACTCTTTATAAATTTTGTCTAATGGGTTTATATCAAAAAGATTTGGATCCCCATTCATGAATACGAAGGTATTGGATTTTGGAATAGGAATCTTTATGACAATGTTTTGTTGAAAAGTTCAAAAATATTCCATTTCTACTATATAATCCAACGTGGACTGCACAAAAGTTCTGGATAGTGTTTTAAGTCGCTATCTTTTTTTTTATTTTTTTATTTAGAAAATTTATAATAGAGTCATATTATTAATTCACCTTTTTTCAATAGATTATATCTAAATACATGATACTCAGGAAATATTATAAATGATATTATAAATTTATACATGTTTTGTTTATACAATACATAATTGTGGTGATTTTACTTTTGATTTTCAGAATGATATTTTGAAGTTGCTGAACATCGAGGTAAACTATGAGATGTATTTTTAAATTCATTACAATCAACGATCAAATATTCTTTTTAACATCTTCATAATTTCTGTGATTCTTGAGCCTGTATTGCATAATTTCTTTTTAATTTTTCAGAAATTCATATCGATTTTAATCGTAATTTCGTAACTACTTCCGTTTCCATGTTTAGTTTTGTTTTTAAGTCATCTGATAATCTTTGACAGTTAGTGAACATGCGTTGATTGCAATACGGAATTTTCAGCAATGTTATGCTTTTAAATCATTTGATTAACAAGTAAAATTACTTATTTTTTGTAATTTTAGTTATATCCTTCCATTTTAGCATGTTGAAGGAAGTTTAGGTGTTTTATTTTTTCAGATCATCTGAGAGTTTTATGTGAAATATTGTAAAAGATTTGAATATCTATACTCTTTCCTTATTCGTTGTTTTGATATTGTTTTTATCGTACTAAAATGGGGTTTTCTACTGAACTTCAGGATTCATTTTCTCATGAAGCTTTGGTCGGGCTCCAAGATGCAGAACTAAAACTTTTGGAAAACATGCGAAAATGTGTTTTACTACGCGCAAAGTGCGACAGAGATTACGCTTCAGCTTTGACTATGGTCAGTGCACAAGCTCAAAAACTGGACCAATCAAAAGAATTAGAAGGTAGCTTTATTGCCAGAGTAAGTATCATTCGATTTATAGATATATTTAAGCTATGAAACTATGTGCAAACTTCCTACGAAAAGAACCAATGATTACTGAAATAGTAAAATATTTTTTTTATAGCATCAGATTGTATGATTTGAGTTTCCTTGTTATTAAAATTATTACCAGGTATTTTCTATTGAAATATTGTTAAGTAGCACTGATTGCAACTGTGGAGATATATTTATTTAAAATCTTTAAAGCATTACGAAACAATTGAAAATATATAATACAAATTTTGGTATTGTTAAATGGACATCATTCTGATCAATTATGATATTATGAGAAAATAGGGAATTCTGTAAGAATTTTTTGTTGCATATTATAAAAAAATAATAAAACAAATCATTTCGCTCTAAAATTGCAATGATTCAAATTGCCCCTGATTTGATTTAATGTACAAGTGAGTAAAATTACTAAAAAGCTAATAATTTTAGGTTACAAAGTTTAGAATTAACCATTAAAATTCCAATTATTGTTGAAGTGAGGTGCTTGTATTTATTGCAATATACTTGATAAGTTTTATTTTTATTATTTATCTGTTTCTTTCTTCTGCATTCTTTGTGATTTGGCAGAACTAATGAATCAAGCTCATCTCCATCGTTGCTTTGCATTTCATGGAAAATCCGAGATAATGAGATACTGGCAAGTTACAGAACTTTTAAGGCAATGACTTCGGTCAACTTTGTTGAACTGTTTTGTGTGCAGTTCCTTCTTTATTTTGTATTTTTCCCATTTTTGTATTGTCTTGCCATTCAAAATAAAAAATATATATATTTCTTTAAATAGCACATAAGCAAGCAAAATATATGTAATTGTTGTTTAGTTATTTTAAATTAATTCATTAAGAGGAAGATAGGTTTTAGATGTACGCAAATTGCTATTTTAACTTGCTATTTTTAATTGCTATTTTAACTTGCTATTTTTAATTGCTATTTTAATAACTATTTTATTGATAATAAAATTTTCATCATTCATATATTAATTTTTTGTGTCAATTCTATAAAATTGTTCACTTATCAGACAAGATTGGAGCTTTGAAATTAAAGTAAATTTGTGCTTTATTAAGTTTCCTTTATTTTTCTTCTCCTCAACTTGTAATTAACTTATTATATAAAACTGTTATAAAATAAATATATTTTAAACTTTATTAATAACTATTTATAATTTCTGATTGTAAATAAGTAATTTTTCCAATTTAAAAAGATATGAAAATTATATTTCTAATATTTTTAATCTTATCATTCTCATGTGTTGTAAGTTGATTTATTTCCAAAATATGATGTAAATTTATTTGTCTTTTTTCCTATGAATCTTTGTTTATTAATGTATGATTTCATTGGTAAAATTTAAAAAAAAAAAAAAAAAGTGAATTTAAATTTTTTAGGCTTGGTATGCTATTTCTGAAGAGATGGAAACGACAAGTAGAATAATTCGAAGAAATGCTGACAGCTTAATTACTTCCACTGTAGAAGCAATTACAAGTTTGATATCTGAGAAGCGTGCTTTGAAAAAAACTTATGTTGAGGAACATGATGCATTAAATCGTGAATTGATTCGAGTAAGTTAAATTTTTTTTTTTGTTTATTACTTAGTAAGTCTATTTTTCACTTTTAAAAAGATTATTAAGTATTTACTGAATAATTCTTACAAACTTATCAATCAAGACCTTGAAACAGCTTTGTAACTAAAAATTTATCCTTCACCTATGATCTTTAATATTCTTTGAAAATATTTTTTAAATTATTGAGAAGGTTTGAAAAATAAGTTTTTAAAACTGCAGTTATTTAATCAAGTATTATTTTAACTATCTTTATATTTGTGATAAATAAAGATAATGTTTTTTTTCTTATTTATACAAAATATTTATAAGATATATATTAATATGTAAAGATATATATAAATATTTTATATTTTAAAATTAATAATACTTTTTCTTATCTATTTTAATAAAATATGATAACAAAAAAATTTTTTGTAGAAAGATGGGGTTTTTTTTTTTCTCATTCTTTCAAACTCTAATATAAAGTAAAAGCATATTATTCATGCATAACAATTGTATGATTTTAAATTATATATTTATTTTTTTATGTTATGAAATTGAATTTGTTATTAAATTAAATTATGTATTTAAAAAGGAATTTCAGTATTTGTTAAAAATTTTGTGATGTATATTTTGCAGCTACAAAATTCTATAGATTCCATGAAAATAGAATATGAAAAGCTTTTAGATATGTGGAAAGATGCTAAATCAAAATATGAAGAACACTATATCAAAGGTGCACATGTTTATTCTAGATCTAGATTCTTTTCTTTATAAATTAATTTTTCAATTTACTTTTAAATACTTATTTTAGCATAAATTTACTGTAAGCATATTAGTTTTCGGGGCGTGATGGCCGAGGGACTGGTGCTTGGTGTCACAGGTTTCGGGTTTTAATTCCTGCAGTGCCATGGATGTTTGTAGTGATTCAGAATCCACTTTAAACTATAGGTCCCAGTCTAATATGACCATAGAGCATTGGGCTGACAACCCTATCCCGTAAAAAGATAAAACATCCCTTGTCTCGAAATCTGCCAGTTGGCAGATGTTTTTGGCCCACCATGGTACTGTTGGGCCACTAATGATGGTGATGAAGTTAGTTTTAAGTAGAAAATTTTTTATTAAATGTTAAGGTTTAAATAATAATTAAAATTATTTTTTGAAATTTTAAAATAAGTTTATTCTGTAAAATTTCTTAATTGAATAGCAAAGTTTCTTTAACCTATTATTATAATTATTGAATAAAATTTTTTTTCTTGGAAAAAAATGTATTTTAACTTATATATATATCTTTATAAAGGTAATTAAAAATGTTTCTGTAGCAGCAACACAGCATTAATTTCAAATTTCTTGGAAAATTTTTAAAGCACGAATTGTAATCATTTGAAAAATTGAAGTTTTACTTTATTTAACTTTATTTGTGTGTTGAGGGCATACCTGCAACATTTTTATGAATATTCTGTGAAAAGGTTTTGGTTCTTTCTTTGCACTATTCCCTCTGAATATATGATGCTTTAAAAAAACTGTTTAATGGAGTATGTGCTATTCATATCTGATCTATATTATTGACTGTACCTTAATGTAGTATGTTTATTAGAAATTTTTATTTTGATATATCGTTATAATACTCATCATTTAACCAAAAGTCATTTTAACCAAATTAGAATTAGTTTTAGGCATGTTAGGCATAGGAATTGTACATGAGTTTTTTAGTTTAACTTATGCTATGGTACTATGCCAATTATTTATGCTATTGTCAAGAAAGGAGAAAAAGTCTTATTTTACATTAAGGACCTTAAAATAAGTATTTCATTCCTTAAAATTCTAAATGAGTGTAAATTTCATGATTTTAAATATTTGTAATTTTTATTCTATTAATAAATATATATATATTTTGTTATAATGTATATTTTAAGCAGATTATATATTAATTATTATTACTTGATTTATTAAGTGTACTTTGCTGTTTCTTGATTTTTGTTAGTTAAAATTTATCTTGGAATAATTGCATATTTTTTACTTATAAATTCTACATATAAAAATATATGACTTTTTTGATAAAATATGTGGGGGGAAAAGAGCTAATTGGCAATGCAGTCCAATTCTTTTTGGAATTTTTCCAATATTGGAGTTGAAGCCAATATCACCAGTCCTTTTCGCACAAAAAGAACTCCAATATTGACTTCAACTCCTGTTCCTTTCATACTAGGAGAATGCTCTATATTTTATTATTCAATAGTCAAGATTATCTATAAATATATCAACTGAGATTTTTCTTCCTTTCCATTATGTAGTATTTCTGATTTTATTGTAGACTATTGCCCTTTCTCTGACTATTGCTTAATGATGTTATTAAAACTTTTAATTTATATAAAACATTAAAACAGTGTCGATTCTTTGAATTCTGACAAAATATACTATTTAATTTCTATTAACAATAAATAAAACTTTTTTCAGGTAAAGGAGCTAAGAAAGTGGAAGAAGCCAAAGAACGTTACCAAAAAATAGCCAAAAAGCTTCACATCTTACACAATGATTTGGTGCTCACTCTGTGTGAGGCATCTGAATATGAAAGACATTTTCGTACCACACTTTTACCTGGTCTTCTATTTTATCAACAAGTCGTAATGGAAGATTCTGCTGAAACTTGGTGAGTCTTGGGAAACTTGGTATTTACTTCTTTCATTTAATAATTTTCAGAATAACTCATATGGGCCTCATGTTTAGCACTCAGGATTTCTAAATTAATGGATACAATTTGAATTTGGACTGGTGCAATGAAAATTCCTGTACCAACACTGAGTATAGATATACTATCTGTAGCCCAGAAAATTTCTCCATAAGATTTAAGGGAATTAGTGGAGAGTAAAAAAACCCTTCAGTTTCCACCACAGGCGATTTATTTCAAATTGTGATATTGATATGTATGTGCTATATGTAAAGAAATAGTACAATAGTAGTACATAGTATTCTCAAATGACAAAAAAAAAAAATAATAAGTGAATAATATTCAATTTCCATTATAAACATAGGAAATAACTGCACACATTGGAAAAATGATTAAAAAATAGATAATAAAATGTTTTTATTGCAGTAAATGAATATTTCTTATTCAGGGTGAAACACCAAAAATTAAAACATTTCATTGTAAAATCCTCTTAGCTACTCATAGTATATCAAGTGATATTCAATTTCATGATATTTATTTATCAAGCACCTTAAGGAAATATAGATTAATAGCAGCTGTGTTATACTACTTTTGTTTTTGCAAATTAATATATCTAATTGATATTTTTTATATAAATCTGCATGAAAATATCCAATTAAGATTGACATCTACTCAGCAAAATGGTCTGTATAAGTCAAAGAAAGTGTCTTTGACTTATTCTTTGGAAAACTTGAAAGTGTCTTTGACTTAAAAAATGGTCTTCTATTGGAAACCAAAGGAACATAGTTCTAGCAACTTCTATTGAAAACCGAAGCATGAAAACATAGTTCCAACAAAAAAATAATTGTTCTTAGTTGGAAATTTTCACTTATATGTTTAATTTAAGCATTTCTCAGTTAAGACTATTTTATTTTAATATTTTTAAAAAATTTTAAGAATGTATTTTTAAAAGCAATTATAAATTAATTTGAACTGGAAATTGATCCAAAGACCAGAACAGGGAAATGGAGAATGAAAATTACCCTCAGGTTTTTATATGATGGAAAATCTTCTATTAAAAATTTCAGAAATAAACAATAGAAAAATTGGGGTTATTTTGCTCTACCAAGAACAAATATGATAAATGTGCCTCACACATCTGGTCTTCAGTAGTTTACGAATATTTTATGATGCACTAAATGAGAAGATAGCTGTGAATATAAGTTCAAAAAAATGTTAAGTAAAATTAATTAATATATTTGAATTTATTGAATGAATTTTGTTTGAATTTAAAATGTCCATAGTACAAAAGTGAATCAATTAAACGATTGATGTTTTTATTACAGGAACTTAACTACATTTCATTTATCTCAGAAAATGTATAGAATTTTCCACTGTGAATTAGTAAAATTAAATGCTAAAAAAATCAAGTGCTTTGGCACTGAAATTAAAAAAGGAAATGTATGTTTTATTTTTGAAATCCAATTCACATTTTATTATTTTTTATTTATTTCTATGTTATTATTTTTAAATTGAGGAATTTGCTATATCATAAATCTATATTGTAAATGTTTTTTTTATTATATGAAATGAATTTTATGTCATGGAAAATTGATTATGTTAACTTACTCATATATATTAAGTAATTACATATTCTCATTTTTAAAATTATATAAGTATTATAATTCTTTTTATTGTAGGAAAGCGATCCTGCAAGAGTTCTTTGAAATTGTTGATCCTCTTTCTGAGCAGTTCCAGGCTGTTCATACGAGAATCAGCAAAAGCATTGAAGTCATTGACAGCATAGATGAGTACAATGATTTTATCCGTAAAAATCGGTAAGGAATAATTCAGTTCAGTTTGTTCCTTTCTAATTCAGTTTGTTCCTAAGATCCTTTTCGCTTATTATGAACCTTGTTAAAATTTCATTTTATTCTTGACAGTACTTTCCCTTCTTATTTAATACCATGTGGTGGATATATTTTTCTACACAATATTCATTTTTATTTGAAAATTTCATAACTTATTTTTTAATATTCTGATAATAATATTTAGCACTCTCTGAAATAGAAAAGATTATTCAATTTCAGAAGAGAAGTGTGTCTTTTTAAAATAATAGAGTTTGAATTTCACTTGAATCTTAATTATAAGCTAATTTTTGAGTGTAAAAGAATGTTTTGGCTATTTTATTGATTTAATATTCAGTTTTATTGTTTTATTTAAATGCATATAAAAAAAGATAATATACCATTTTATAAATGGTATGTTATTTGAATTATGTATATTAATAATACATTTTTTTTCTGTTGAAAGAAAATTATTTTCTAGATATATATCTGTTGCTCTCTAGAGGTATTTAAAAAAAGAACAAAAGTTGACTTTTGAACCTCTGATTTCATTACAAAAACATCATTCTAAATCAAGGGAAGGAATTCAGAATGTGCTATCTTCTCTCTAAAACCTATTATGAAAAAAAAAAAAAATTGTAATCGAGACTTTTTTCAATCTCACTTTCAAAATATGAGTTAACCCTCTTCCCTCTACTGCACATACTTACCAAACAATTTTTAAATAAATGTTAATTCCTTTCATTTCATCAAGTCTAGCAAAAACAATTCTCCTCATTCAGAAACTTTGTATTTTCATTATTCATTGAAGCACATGATTAAGAGAAAAACACATGGGTTGGCAAGTGATTAGATTTTATCATTGTGAACTTGATTTAGAAATAAACAGAACAATTAAAATATCTTTTTTAGTATAAAATGGACCTTTAACATAAGTGTCAATATTCATTTATATTTTTTTGGTTTTTATATCTAATATTTTTTCATTTATTTACATGTTATATTGATTAATTTTAATCTATATTTTTATCTGCAGCTTTTCAAAATTATTATAATCAACCTAATCGTAGTTAGAATATTGCATTTACTGATTTTTTTCATGCTATCAATAAAAAGTATTCTTTAGTTATGTTTATAATGTTTGACTAGTCGGTTAGAGAATGGCTTTAAATCTTTTCGGTATAAAATAATTTTACCCATATTGTAATCAGAAGATAGAATGGTAATGAGCAATTCAAAATAATGAAATAAAAAAGTCTTTTCATTGAGTTATATTTTGTTGAATCCATGTTTTGGCAGATTGCAGGATATTACAATGCCTTATTTTCAGGCCTAAATTTAGGAAATTCTACTAGTTGAATCATAAATTTTTTTTTTATTAATTCTTTTAGTGTAGATGTAGAAATGTATTATAGATAGTATATGTTAGATAGATATAGCATAGATTAGATATGGATCTATACTCTGTAATTTCTTTTAAATAAGTGTGTAACACAATATCCAAAATGCAGGAATTATTTTCAAAGAATCTGACATTAAATGTATTGCTAAGATAATTTAGTCAAGAAGATCTCTATAACATGATAATACTAATTTTCACTAATAAATTGTTCATTTTAAAAGCAATCCCATTACTTTCAGTACTGATCCATTGCTGCCACTCGACTTCAGGTATGATGCTTCGCTTCTGAGAGATATTACTGGACCGCTTCGACCAAATGAGCTCATAGCAGATGATTTCACAACTGATGTTCTACTAGAAAAGTAAATTATTTTCTTTTGAAATAATTAAATTTCGTACATTGTTGCTTTCTGAACAAATTATTGGATGTTAAAATAATTGAAATATCTTATTTGTTGCTTATCGGGGATTATTATCCAGTAAAAGTATTTCTTAGTTGTAAAAAGGCTATTGTATACATTCTGAGGACTTTTATTTAAGAGTTCTGTTCAAAACTAATTAAAAAAAATTCTTGTTTCGTAATTTAAAAAAATTAAAATTAAATTAAATTAATTTTAAAAATGTTGGAAATAAGGAAAATTAATTTTATTACCAACATAAACAAATGTTTTGCAATTCTTATGAAAAGTCGTTTTATGTTACAATTTTATAGGCAATAGTTATTATAAAAAAAAATTTTTTTTAAAGAACAAAATATTAAAATTTGAAATGTTAAATGAAAGAAATCTACAATGTAAAAAAAATTAATGTTTGATTAATACATAGCATTTTTTTTGTAAACATCACCCATTTCATTTGTAATTAAAAATAAATATTACTCCATTGTGAGGTATAATTTTCTAAAAATATCTGTATTGATGCTTTAGTTAATTCCGTAGAAGAAGAATTTGTGAGTAGAATTTAAAATTCTGAAAGACATAATAAACTTTATCACATTGTCATATTGATTCCAAGAAATTTTTTACATACAAATGAACATTTAAATGTGAGCAAATGTCATTGCTGTATTTTAAAATAATAATTGCATTACTATGTTAGTATTATAGTTTCATTTTTAATATGTTTTAGAAAAAGGGAATTTGAATCTAAGCTACGAAAATGTGAAACAGAGCTTTTAAAGAAACAGGAAGACCTGCAGCAATATGAAGATGAAATAAAACTTGCCCAGTTTGATGAGCGTGATAGTGCATCGTAAGTTTCTTTCTTTTTGTAAAAATGATTAATTAACTTTTGTTTGTATAAGTTCTGTAAATTTGATAATGATGGAATTCTTTTTGAATTGTGTAAGTTTGTTTTTATGAATTTTTTAATCCTTTTTATGAATTTTAGTACTATTTAATTTTAAAGTTCATATTTATTTGATGTTAAAGAAGTTTATTTATCAGATTAAGATTTTAAAATTTTAATGTTATTTCTTATTGCTATTTCAAATTTTAATTATGTATATTCTTACGTACTTTTACTAATTATTTAAAATCCTTTGACATTAAATTTAAACAAGACATTAGTGGAAATAAAAAGCACATTATTCTTTATATCAGTTGATTAGTTGATTGAAATAATTCATAAGTGATAAGAAAACCTAAATAACTTATGGATAATATGTATATTTAATTTGTACTGAAATTTAATTGATAGATTTTCAAACTGATATATTTTTTTCGTTGAAAGATTTTTGAAGGTAACATTCTATTATTAATTTGCTGTTATAATAATATTTTTAAATACTTTTTGGAATGTCATTGTATAAATTTTGAATGTTATTTTTTAAAATATTTAATAAAGTATAAGATTAAAATCAAGTAAAGCGTAAAGTTATTGAGGTGACTTTTAAATAATCAATTTTAGTAAAAAAACATTTGATTAGATCATTGGATGAAACATTTAAAACATAGTTTATTTTTCCTGTGATAATTCACACATGAGAGTTTATTTTTTCATTTAAGTAAACAGTTATATTATAAATTTTTTCTGTAGTTTGTAATATTATTTATAACTTGGGTTATATGTCAGATTTGAAATAATTTTTTAAAAATTATATGACAACTGCTAGTTGTTTTAACAAAATATTAAAATTTGGCCATTAAATAAAGTGATAATTTTTTTAAATCTATTTATTCCTATATATTTTATTAGATCTAACTATGTACCTTGTTAAAAATCTATTTATTGTTGCTTGCATTTGAAATCTGTTTTCTAAGAAACATACTAATCAGTTGACAATAGTGTTAAAGGGTGCTTTGCCTTCTCATATTGCTTTATTATATGTTTTATTGCTGTTTCTCATGCCACATTTGTCTTTTTAAATACATATAATACTTTATTTATTTATTTCTGGGCCTTTAGTGCAAAGGTGAAAAAACGAGCTGTAGATATTTTAGTGAAGGATCTTAGTCATTTGCAATGTGTGGAGCATATTTTGAATGTTCAACTTCATCTAGTCAATTTTGCTTTGTCGTGCCTTAGCACTGAAGGTCTACCTCAAAGTGCCCCTGATCTAACAAACTCCAAAGATATTGAAGACCAAAGAGGAAGTTCTAAAAATTCATCAAATGAACAGGTATCAAACAGGCTTGCCAACGTTGTGATTTTCTCAATTGAATTTTATTTTAATGCAATTAAATCCAATGCTTAAATATCAAAACTATGTGGTTTAATGCTATTTCATATTTAATAATATTTCATAATTCTTATTTAATGATATTCTAATTATTTTAATTCAAATTAAAATATTGAGTTATCATTTGTAATTTCTGTATTAGGATAAATGGTTAGTTTCTATTAAACATCTGTTTTTCATAGAATTTGCTTCAAATTAACTGCTGCATAATTAGATATGCTGAGAAACTAAATTTATTGTGAAAAAAAATATTTTGATGGAAAAATGTAATGTAAAATATAAGTGGAATTCTTTTCAGTTATTCTAAAATAATTTCGCTAGTTTTATCATAATTGTTTTAAAGCATTAATAAATAATATTTACATTATGTTATAGTGCTAATATAATGCATAATTATAATTTTTTTTTATGTTCTAAATTGTCTGAATCTGTTTTCTAAGAAACAAACATGAAATTATGTTTCTATGTTCCACATGGACTACCACACTTTTCAACTAGTCATCATGAAATCAATTTATTATTTATGTCATAAGCATTGTTTGGCTGTCAAAATTATAAAAAAATTCTAAATATTTTTTTTAATTAATTAAAACAATATGCCTTCACAACAGCAGGCCTTATGCATGATGATTTTACAGTTCTTAGTTGTCCTGTGATTAGTCAATGTTTATTTACATCAAAAATGTTGTTTGATTTTCGGAATTTCAAAAAAGTTACAGTTGAAATTTTTTCATTAAAATGATTTTATAACTTTATTATATATATCTACAGTTATCTTATCTTTGTTTTTGAAAAAGAAAAGGATTTTGAGTTTAGAAAGCTGTAAGTCGCAACTCTCTCTCTCATCTATTTCATATTGTTGAAAGCCATAGCAATTGAAAAATAGTGTTAAAATAAAAATAAATCTTTTAAAATTCTAATACTTGCTTTTTTTTTTTTTAAATGAAATTAGCTAAAATAAATATGTATTATTTTCTGTAGCCGGGCAACGCCAGGTCATATCTGCCAGTATTGTATAAACATAGATTCTGAGTGCTTTGTTCATTGTGATTTTCAGAGAGAAGAATTTAATGTGACTTTAACCAGAAAATCAAAGATCATCATGGAAAAGTTAAAACAACCATTTTTCACATTGAAACAAAAACATGTGAGTTATTATTATTTTTTTTTCATATAATTTGCTTCATATATATATATATATATATATATATATAATTTATTCTTTTGATGAATTGTTTATAAAGCCAGATTATTTGAATTGGGGCGATTTCATGAAGTTCCTTGGTCGCACAGCAACCGTAACCTCAGTCTTGGTGAATGACATTTGGTCAAGCCCATTGCAATTAAAAAAAAACATAAGACATTTTAAGAAATAAAACATAATTTAGTAAAATTTTTATAATAATAGAAAAGAGATTTAATGCACTAATAAAAAAAAAAAATTAAATGTAAAAAGAAAAAAAGCTTTTTTTTTGCCTAGTAAGTTTTATTAAAAATAGGAGGGAAATTAAAAACAAGCCATTAACATTCCATCATTTAAGAGTAGAAGATAAAAAAGGAAAGAAAAATAATAAAATAAGATGATCACCGTTATAATAGTCGAATCAAAACATCAGATAGCTAAGCGTGAAAGAGTATGTTACTAATAAAAATACTAATATGGAAACCGAAATTAATAAAAAGCCACGAGAGGGAGAAATTATCCAGAGTAAAAAGTGCTGAAGCAGAGAGAAAACCATGATCTAAAAAAATAGCTGGATTAAGACTGAGTGATTAACTTATATATTCATGGCAACTGAGGAGATTTAAAAAAAAAAAAAAATTGATTCAAGAAAAAGTTAATTTTTGATCATGTTAAGATGGAGAAACATTAATGTTGTGAAAACTATCAATTAAAATTTGTGTTTATTACATATATGATTTGCCTTTTAATTTTCATTAGCACATAAGTACATTTCTCAATATTTAAATATGTTTAATTTTAGGAAGAAAAAAAAATGCTATCTGATGCAGTATTTATTATTATTATTATGAAAACTTGCTTTATGTTTTGAAAAAAAAGAGAGATCATCTATAAGATTAACATTTTTCAAAATATTAATTAACCTGTTAGGCTTATATTTTAAAAACCATGGGATTATGCCTCTGCCATAAAATATCACTCAATTACATTTCATAGTTCATGCCAAAAATCAATAATTTTAAATTCCATGCTTATTGTACATATTAATAGAATTTTGTTTTTTATTAGCCATGAAAATGACTGATGTAATTCTTTTTCAGGTATCTCCTTCGCCGCCTTCACCTCCAAACAGAGACTTTTTAGATAATGTGATTGAAAATGAACGTGCTTCTTTCAGAAGAGTGAATGTATGTAACTTTAAATGTTTTTCAGACTGTTAGTGTGGGCCATCACTATTATTATTAATATTTGGAATTGCTTTACACGAAGTAAAACTCTTAGTATCCTATATTATTTAAGGAAAAAGATTTTTACTTTATTAAGGCTTTATTCCTTTGTCATCTCTTGTAGTTCCTTTCACCTTTATTCTTTCAATATTTAAAGAAAGTGATTTATTTAAATTGTATTCTTCACCATTTCCAAAGCATTACAAAATAAGCCATGCTAGCAAACAGCATCTATTCCTTTTAAAATAGTGTGGGGGCGGGGGGGATTTTCAATGCACCATGATAATGATTTTCAAGAAATGTACCATGGCATTAAAAATTTGAATATTTTAGCTTAGCTAAGCAGATAAAAGTAGTTAAAAAAATTTTTTAATTAAATCAAAAAGTACATAAATACAAACATATTCCTGATTTATAAACTTAATTTATTCCTAATTTTTAATCTTTTATAAACTTTAGCTTCTTATGTTTGTCAGAATTTCACATTGTATCTTTAAAAAAAGATATTTTTTTTTTTTAATAGTTAATAGTAAGTACAAATTACAATAGTAATGTACAAGTTACATATTACCTTTAGTAATGCACAAATTACATATTTATGTCAGATAGAAGAAAATGTAATATGTAACTTCTGATGTGTTTGTATTTATTATAATATTTGAAATATCCATATTTACTGTCCCCCCCTCATGTCCATATTTACTGTTCTTGCAAAATAAAAATTAACATTTTATTTAAAAAATACTTGTATTAAAAAAGAGGAACATAAATATTCAAAGAATGTCAAGAAGAGGAATAAATATAGTGATATTTCACTAATCCCATACCATTGCATAAAGAAGTGTATATGGTTGTGTTATTATTAAATAGAATAGGTAGAATAATGAACTTTTGTTAGCTTATAAAAAATAATATATATATATATATATATATATTTGACAACTATAGATTTTTCCAAATATCTTATTACTGGCAATGTAGAAATAATATTACATGAATGATCTGATTTTAAAGTGATTGATAAATTAAAATGCAAATATATTTTCCAGGAAATCAAAGACACAAGTTACCATAACGAAGAATGGTTTCATGGAGTTCTTCCTCGTGAGGAAGTGGTGCGACTGTTGGTTAATGATGGCGATTTCCTTGTGCGTGAAACAGTCCGAAATGACACAAAGCAGCTGGTTTTGTCTGTTTGCTCTCAGGGCTACAAGCATTTCATAGTTCACATGACCTCAGATGTAAGTTTCAGATATTTTACACATTAGATTTATTTCCTGTTTTTTTATCCTCCCAATTTCTGTAATTTATAGTAATAAAAAAAAACTTAAGCAGAAATACAAAAATCAAACACCGGTTTCAAACGGAAAAAGACCTAGACTGATAAATCATACTGTGCAAATTTTGTAAAAAAAGTTATTGTATTTAAACTTCAGTTTAAATCAAAAAAAAATTTTTTTTTTTATTCCATGTATAATGATTTTAAGTGTGTGTGTGAATAATACAAAATGGCATTTTTTTTTTCTGTATTAGACAAAACTTCAAACTGAATGGTTCAATTCTCACACATATTTGTATTGTAATTTTTTAAATGATTCTTATCAATATTCTCAATGCTTTATTTAAAATTGAGCTTTTTTTAATATTATATTGTAAGGTTTTCTAAGATTGTAGAATAAAAAAATTTTTATGACTCATGTTACTCAATGATTTGCTATGATTTTTTAAAAAAGTGTACAATGATTTTCACAATTAAATTAAACAAATTGATTGCAAATTTTATAGAGCCATTGTTACCTCATATAGGCACCTTTCATTTGTATCAACTTTAAAAGTTCCAGATTTTTTTCTCCTTGTATTTTTTATTAAGTTGCAATTGGATAATTCCAAATAAAGTAGCAAGTCTGCAAGCAAAGCATTTCCTTTAGTTATGTGCCAAGTGAAGCTAATGTTGAAATCCTTCCTAAAATCCATTCAATTGAAATTAAATTTAATTAATATTAAAATGTTATTATAGGTGTCCAGCCAAAACAAAATAGAATAAGAAAAAATAACTTTACCAGAAGTAAATTTTTGAACATCTGAAAATTAGAATCATCATAGCCAAAACAAACACAGGTTTTTATTAATATAACACATAAATGTGTTATATTAATAAAAACCTGTAATTAAATTGTTAACCAGTAATTTAATTGTAAACCTGTAATTAAATTGTTTCAAAAAGTTGGAGCACTACATAAAAATGTGATGTTAAAAACATAGCATTATTGAGTTTATAAATAAAAAAGATTTTGAAAAAAAGTTATTTATTTGCAATCAGTTATTTCTTTAAAAAATTGTAGTGTCACCTTAAAATGTTTCATATTTAAGTTTATCTTTTTAGATATTATGGAAATATATTTATTTATTATTTTATTATTATTATTTTCATTTAGGGTCATGTTTTTTCTTTCATTTGATAGTTTTAAGTTGTCCTTTAAAAAGAAATATATTGTAGAAAGTATGAAGTTTCATTTTTGCATCTTCTTGTTTATATGAATGCTTTTCAGTAAAATTTGTTTTCGGATCTCTGTTTACAAAACTTGGATTTTTTTTTTTCCTTTTATAATTTTGATCTCTATAAAAATGTACTTTTTTAAATATTTTGTGTATAAAATTGCATATTGATGAAGCATTTAAAGTAGCATGTCTGCCAACTGCAGATTTTCTATAAAATGTATGAATTTTCATTGATTTTATGGCCTATTTAATGAGGAGTTAGGGGAGGGTTATTTTTTAATTAAAGGGATTTGATACATCACAAATGTGAAAATAATTGCAGAAAATATTGAGTTTGAAACTTTTTGCTAAATTCATTTGTATTTCAAAGTACACTATAGCGAAACCAAAAGTCTTACGCATTAAAAGGCTGTTTTTGTAAATCCATGTTGATCTCTTTATACATTTCAATGATTACACATTTCTCGGGGCTCATTTCATGTTACATAGCTTCTCTTAATGACGTTTAAAGCATATCGAGGATGAAATGAAATCATGTTTGTATGTGTAACTATTCGTTTATTTTTATTTTAGGTTTATTTTGTGTGCATTAAATGTATCATTTTCATTTTATAAAAGCAGTCTTTTTCAAGATTCAGTGATACTTAGGTTTGTTGTACTTTTAATAAATATTTGTGCTTTATTCAAATGGAATAGATTTGAAAAAAGCAAAAAATCATCAATATAGTGATGAAAACATTGACTGCAGTAAATGTAATTTCACTATGGATAAAAATAATTTAGCAGCTTTTGCTAATAGCAAAACTTGAAAAGAATGAGGGATTTTCTTTTGTTATACTAGTATATATATTTTCTTGATTTATGAATATTAATCCTAAGCACCTTATGATATCTAAATGTGTAAGACTTGAATGTGAATATAAACAAATGTTGAATATTACATAAAATTTTTACACATGAATTGAAAACATCCATGAAGATAATTAAAATTTAATGAGTAAGGTGCAATACAAGCAAAAAAATTAACAAATTTTAACTGTTTGTTTATTTATTTATTTAATTATTTATGTAATTAATTGGTAATCATATTGATTTTTTGTTTCTATAGAGAAAATATAGATTTGAAGGACCAAGTTTCAACACCATTCAAGAACTCATCATGCATCAATATCAGTCTGGTCAACCTGTCACTTTGAAGTCTGGAGCTATTTTAAGAAGGCCCATACCTCGTGAAAAGTGGGAATTGAATAATGAAGATGTAGAGTTAATTGAAAAAATTGGATCTGTAAGTAATAGGAAGTTTGAGGCTATGTAAGAAATAAGATGTTCAAATCTGAAGAATACTTTTGTATATAAATTTATAAATCATTTTGTTTTGCATTGTTAAAATATTTTTTTCTTTTAATAGGGTAACTTCGGTGATGTTTATAGAGCTCGATTAGAAAACTATCCTGAAGAAGTAGCTGTGAAAACTTGTCATGTGAACTTGCCAGATGTACAAAAGCGGAAGTTTTTGCAAGAAGGACGAATTTTGATGGACTATAATCATCCTAATATTGTTAAATTCATTGGAATTTGTGTTCAGAAGTTGCCTTACATGATAGTCATGGAGCTTGTACCAGGTTCATTGAAATTTTATCAATTCTTAATGTGTTAATTTTTATTACTTTGCAATAATAAAATTAATGTCACTAAGTCTGGTTGACAGAAAAATTTGCTTAAGTCAATATTTCAGAAATAATTCATTAATATTAAGTATGAATTGCACATAGTTGTACATTACTTATTCAAATTATTAATGCTATTTTGATTTTCTTAAAATATTTTCATAAGTTAATTTTAAACAATCTATAATTACTAACATACAAGTTTTAAATTATCAATTATATGTATATATACTTCAATACTTATTTTTAAACTGAGAAGGAAAATTTTATATATATTTTATACTTTTGTTTGACTTTTGGTGTGCAATTTTGATTAAATTTTTAATGATTGAAGTAACAGATAAGAATAATAGCTGTAATTAGCTAGTGGTATAATAGTTTCTGCAATAACTGTTTATGTATCATTTTTATTTTTATCATACCTTTCTTTTTCTATGAATTTCATATTTCAGATATTAATGTTTTATCTCACAGTTTATTACTAGTGTCAATAGAAAGATTGGTAAAAATTTAGTAATATTATCGTTAATGAAAACATAATATATTATTTACTGTCACTCATCTAAATAATATTATCTGTCTCATTCTTTTCTTTTGAAAATTAACCAATTTTTTATTTTTAATGTCATAAATTAAAAAGATATAATTGTGTATTATTTATGCTACTGGTCCTGCTCCAGAGTTCAGTAGCATACACCTGCTTTATTTTTATTTTAATGTGTTGAAAAGAAAAAAAAAATAATTTAATTAAAATTAAAAAAAAATTATCAAATCAGTTGCAATATTGCATACTCAACTTATATGCATAAAACTATCAGAAATGTTTTGTCATTATATGTGTGAAATAATCTGTTTCTTTTTCAGGAGGTTCACTCTTAAATTATTTACAAAAGCACAGTGAAAGCTTAACTCAGGAACAACTTCTATCATTTTGCATTGATGCAGCTGCTGGTATGGAATACTTAGAAAACAAAAATTGTATTCATAGGTAAATCATAATTTTTATCTTTATGCTGATTACCTTCTATGAAAACTTAATGTAATGGGAATGCACTTTTGTTGGAATAGATGTTCCACCAAAAACCATTTTATGTTAAAAGATAAGCTCACATTTTGTAATATCTTAAAATTGAAACATTGAAATAAGTAATCTGAAATCATTTTAAAAAGTTTTTAAAATTTAAAGAAAATTAGATTTTAAATTATATTTTACTGTAAAGTTATATTTTTATGTGTTTTCTTATCCAAATTATTGTCCCTTTTAAACAATATTTGATAGCATTAATTTTTGCAAAACTACCCAATGAAGACAACTGTCATAAAATTTGACTTAAAAGCCATACATGAATGTTAGAATTAGGATTAATTAATTAACTATAAAGAAAAAAAATCATTTTAGATTAATCCAAAAACTGAAATAAGATTGTAGTTGCGTTATTATATCGGTCTAATAAGGCATTAGATTTTAAAACAATATTAAAGTATATTTAACTCTTGTTTTGTAGAGACAATGTAATTGCTGATTTCTGTATGTTTTTTTATAAACCTCAATACAACAGACATACAATTATTGTTATAATTTAAAAATTAATTCACAATATGTATCATTAACAAGAAATTTTTTAATTATTTTTTTATCCTTCAAAATTTTAATTTAGATTTCGCAAATTCTAAATTTTCATAAAGTATGTAAGCATAAAAGGGGTAAAAATGAAAAGGCAACTTAACTGTAGATTCACATTAATTTTAAATATATGTTTGAAATGTGTTGAAAATCAACATATTTATTGGTAGATTGAAAAATTATATAAATTTAAATGATTTACAATATCTAATAAAAGCACTAATAAATTGTGTCTTATTCTTTAAAACTGTAACGATATAAAAATGTTTATATTTTTAATGCAACATTGTAATTTAACTTAAAGAAAAAAATTATTTCAATGAAAATCACAATTTATTTAGAAAAATAAAATTACAAAAAATATACTGCATAAAATATTTTATGTATAATACATTATCTATTTTATATATTATCTTCTTTCTAAATTATAATATGGTAATAATAGGTTTATTCAATATTACCTGTTAAAGTGTTTTAATCTGACTTATTTGACTGCCATTTTAATGTATGAAATATTATTTACATATTGAATGTAAATAACAATTATTCAATTTTCTAAACATACTTTGGTACTATTTTAAGTCGCTGTATGGAATCTAAAAATTGGCTTATAAACTTTCCAAGACAGTTCAATCCAGTTTTTAAATTTTCTAGGAAATCCAGAATGATTTTTTCAAAAAAGAAAATTCTGGCATTAGTTACATTATAAACAGGCTTATAATGTTTTTTATACATTATAAACATGTATGAAATTTTTTATTATTTTAAAATTCAAAGCATTAAAATTACTTTAGTTTAATTACTTTTAGTAAAATTACTTTTATTTTGCTTAGCTGAAATTTTAAAATCATTATCGATATCTAGTGCATTTTTACTTAACGAGGAAATTTTGTTTCTATTCTTAATCATAGCAGAAAAAATTTATCCATCTCTGAGATAACTTGCAATGATAACTAATTAACATTCTATTATGAAGAGTTGCAATTTAAAAATACCAGTATGGATGTGCTATTATAGAATAAAGGTGTACAAGTGGATTAATTTTTGAAGTGTGATATTGAGTGTTCTAAAAGAAGTGTGATATGATATTGTAATAAAAATAAATTGGGCATTCTCACAAAGAGTAAACATGAACTTATTTTTGTTGCTGTTAAAGTGAGATATATAATATTCTCTCTCTCTCTCTCTCTCTCTTTATATATATATATATATATATATATATATATATATATTCTACAAAAAAATAAAACATTTAAGAATATTTTAATTTATCATTTTAGTAAAAATAAATGTCAAGCAGAAAAATTTTCAAAAACATTTTACTATTATATATGTAAGTTTTAAATTTAAATGGATATTAGTTGCATTGTAAAACAAAATGCCTTACATAATTTTTGTTTTATATTTATTTTACAAAGGCAATTTTGTAGGTGTGCTTAAGTTTTTATTACCTAAATTATTCTTGACAATTTTTTTTTTCAAGATTAAGATATATTGTTTTCTTAATTATTTCCTTTCTGTGTTAGTGTAATCTTGCTATGTTGTTTAAAATATTTTTTATGTCTTTTCATAGAGATTTGGCAGCAAGAAATTGTTTAGTTGGTGAAAGCAATGTAGTGAAACTCTCTGATTTTGGGATGTCCCGTGAAACTTTGGAGTATGTCGTAACTGATGGTATGAAACAGATACCTATTAAATGGACTGCTCCAGAAGCTCTTAATTATGGTAAAAGCTAATTGTTCCATGTATTTTCATATGATATATTATAATACATATACTAGCAAATGTGATCTAGCATTGTCCTGCAATGAAAATTTGTTATTTGTTAAGTTTTATTTAGAGAAAACGTCAGAGGAGTATGCAATGAAATGAAAAATAAGTTTACAAGAAAATATATTCTCCATAATAACATTTAATAAAAATTTTCAGCATTTGTAATAGAATATGTAATATCTTTTAACTAGCTGATAATTTTGTTTAGTGCGATTTTAAAATCATCAATGACGAAACATTAAAGGGTAACAAATTTATAATATGAATCTGTAGTTAAAAAAGAAAAACAAACAATAAGCAAAAATCTTTTTCTCTCTCAAAAGCACCAACCTGACACATTTTTTGTGCAATACAAGTTTGAAGCTGGCAATTGAATCATTTGGTTTTTCATGTAAATGTACTTTATAGTAACTGATGATAAAAGATGATTTTATATATTAATAAATATTTAATACATTAAATAAATTTTGGTGTCATATCTCTTGCAATTGATGGCAAAAATTGTGATGCTTAAAATTATTAATTATTAATTTTTTAATTATTATATAATTCATATACAGCGCAATGTCAAATGTATTGCAGATATCTATTTCTTTCACAATACTTTTTATTGAAATAAAATATATATTACTAACACAATATTGTCTTCGTGTTTTTCTGAATCTGAAACAAATTAATTGTTGTTAATTTTGTAAATTAATTAATGCTGTCATAATTAATTGTAATTATTTCCAAAATTTTTTAGTAACTGAAAAATTATAGTATTCATATTGATTCATTATAATTGCATAGATTATTTATAATACTAAGTAGGAAAATTGCTGATAGTAAAAGTTTAAAATTTAGTACTGCATAAGAATTGACTAGATGGTTAATTCATAGAACTTTTAACTAAAACTAACTCAAAGTATTGTTAACAGCTACAACTGTATAAATGGAGAAAATTGTAATAATTTCAGGAACATATACATCTCTGTCAGATGTTTGGAGTTTTGGAATACTGATGTGGGAGATTTATTCACTGGGCACCATTCCATATTTTGGTCTTTCAAACAACAAGGCTACAGAAGCAGTTGAAAGAGGTATAGTTTTATTTTCATAAATTTTTTATACAAATTTTAAAGCATCCATAAGCTGAATCCTTTTCTTACTCTATTATGTTGATTTATCAACACATTGGGCATCTGATTTGGAGCGCTTGATTTGAACATGTCCTAATAGAGGCTCATTCATATCATAAAACTTTGCATTTTACCTCTTGCTTACCTGTATGGAAGATTAAATTCTTCTGCATTTTTTTTTATGACTAGTGTAGCAAAAGGGATTGCTATAATTCAATTAGCAAAAATCGAATTTGAAGGGGAAAAAAAAGTAATTTTTATTTTGATGAATATCGATTTGTGTTGTACATATCTTGATAGTAAATAACAGTATTTGTTTAAGATGCTTTAAAAAAAATCTTAACAGAGTTTGCCTTCCATGTAGCCTATAAATTTATACAAATTTAAAGTTAAGAAATCTAATATAAGTTTTGTGAAATATTTCTGTAAAAGAGGTGTTTTTATTATAATTGTTATATTTTTCTAAGATTTTTTTTAACCAAAAATCTGAGATGCAATATATGAAGAAAAAAAATGATGCTATTTTATTTAAATTTAAAGTTGTTATTCTTTTAAGTTGTTATGTTAGGTAAATGGCAAGTATTAAATAATTATTATTTTATTATGAAGTTTTAAATGTTTTGTATTTCAATTAGTTTTACTTTTTTAATGATATAAAATAATGTAGTGTAATATCTTCTGAATTTTTATGGTAAATTTTTGGTTAAATAATTCAGAAAGTTCATCCATTGAATTTAATAGCATATATGACTGGGAGAACCTATTGGGTATCTGCTAAGGGAGATGAATGTTTTGATTCTTATTGACACCAGGGAATCTTATTGATGCACTGATTTTCCCGTAATAAAATGTTCATCATGCTTAGCATATTTATGGAGCATAAAATAAATAAACATTTATAGTGCTCTGCACATTAAAAAAAAATCCCCGTTCATTCATGTTCTGTTTTGTTAAATTTGTATCAGCTGTAATTTTTTTTATATTCTAAATTTAGCTGCTAAAATTGTAAAAGGATTATAGTTCTTCATCTATATTATTAAAGTAGAGGATTATTAATTATAATCAACTTACTTTGTTGCCTGATATCCAGCATTTAACTGACTGATAATACCAGATAATTTAATACTTTTTAATTATATTATTACTCAAAGTTGTTGGACTAACAAAAAAAAATTATCATTCATGTGATTTTCATATACCTTAGGAGTTTAGTTAAAATCGGCATTAGTGAAAGAATAACAAATTTATTTCCATATTTACAATCCAAACTAAATTATGTTTAATTGAAAATAAGAATCATGACTGAATTCCAACAACTTCGTTATTTATTTGCATTCTTAATAGGGACATTAAATAATCTAGATTTTAAAAATATTTTTTTCTATGCTAAAATGTTATTTTGTCAAATTTTTTAAAACTTTTCCAAATAACTACAATAATATGTATGTGAATAAAAGAAATATAATAGGTTTTTTTAATTTTTACTTTTAACAATTATGTTAGTAATATTTGATGCTTGCTTATTTTTATGGCATCCCTCCCTATTTAATCTATATTAAGATGATCCCTAATTTTTTTTATGATAGGTTTACCAGAGGTAAGGATTGCTGGGTATTTAGTGACATAAATAATATTCAGCACTTATTTGTTTATTATGAGCTCTCAGGATAAATCCCCATCACTTTTATTGCTATTTGAAAATTTGAACGATATTCTTTATCCCTAAAGTACTCTTGCAATTTACTTTATTTTCCTCAATTGGTTTTCACCAAAAAGGACAAATTTGACATATTTTGTTATATTGGTTTCCGTTGCCATTCCCCACCTATGTTCCCTGTCATCAGTTTTGTAAAATATATGCATACAAAGGGAAATTTTGGACACTGAAAAAGAGTTATTGGACCGGCTGCATAATGTTAACTTCCGCAGAAATACTTGCAATCAAATTTTATTTTATTAACATGGTTTCCTTTACAGGTTATCGGCTGCATGCTCCGGACAATACCCCACCTGCCGTTTATGACATAATGTCCAGGTGCTGGGAGTATGACCGCCAGAATCGACCACATTTTGCAGAAATCCACTCCTCTTTAAGGATCTTGGCTGCTTCCACTCATAAAGAAGATAATGTAGAAGTTTAAGTACCTTTTTTATAATAACATGAGGGAAAATTAAGTAAAACAAAATATATTTAAAAAATTTAGGACTATATTTTGTAAGAGAAATAAACAATATCAGGTTAGAAGCTATTACAATGGATGCAGACAGTAGGTGGTTTAGCTTTGATACTGTTAAGTATTTTACCTGAGTTGTTGGACTAGCAAAATCAAAAACTTCTACCAAGCTTGTGATTTAAAATTTCCAAAATCTATTCAAGTTTTTCTTTCTTACTATTTTAATTCGACTCAAATATAAAGAATTATCTGCTTAAAGGACCTCCATATTCTGGATGATATGAAATTAATATTTATCCAAAATTAATAATTAATTTTAAACTTATTTTTTATCTTCATTTTTTTTTTTTTTTTTTTACCTTTCTTTTTAATGAATGGTTATTGCTAATTTTACAATTAAGGCCATGATATGTGAAATATGTCATAATAATAATAATGATGTTAAGAAATCTATTAAAACATTTTCTTACTTCCTTTTTATATAAATCCTCATAATTGAGTTTAGACACCTGAGAATTCTACTTGTTTCTTTAAAAGAAAAATTCTAACTCTTCTTTGAAGTCTTTAAAAAGAATTGAAATGTAACTTAAATTATTCAAACATTCTCAAAACTTGAAATTATTTTGAATATTAAATTTGCTAGAAAATTTGTTCATATACCGAACTACATTTTACCGTTTTCCCCCCTAAGATTTTGAAAAAGGAACAAATAATACAAAAAATATGTTGCTTTTTGTATAATTTCAATATTTTATTTATTATTATTTAAAATAATTTTTTATCTCTTTTACAAAAACTTGCAAACTATTTCTTCTTTGGTATTATCAATGTATTTATTTTACAAAATGTTTTCTTTTTATCTCATTTTGAAAAAGAAATTTTGATGACTTAATTTTGTTAACTTATATTTTATCAAATGTAATACATTTAGGACATTCAATGTGAATATCGTCGATATTTACTGAGAAATTAATTTAATATAAATTTTTCTTTTATAGATTTATGTTGTGTTAAAATACGTGAAATTTAGATTAAAATTGCCATACAGTTCGTAATTTTCATAATAATTTAAATTCTTTTGTTCTATAAAATCAATATATCTTTACGTTATTGATTTTAATAATGAGATTGAATTTTGTTGCTTTATATATTTAAAAGTTTGGATAGTTGTTTCCTAGAAAATAAGAAATGGAAAAGTTTGTTTTGTTAAGTATTATATTGCTTCATTTACCTGTGAATCATACCAGTGAATTAACTTATATTTTAGCTTTTTACTAAGTCATGTATCATTATTAAAATTAAAAACTATTGTTGTTAGTTTTTACAGTATTTTTATATTTGTTATTTTTAATGCGATTTTTTCGCATATTATTTTGCTGAGAACAAAGCTCTCTGATTTGTGCTGAAGTATATGAGCGAATATTTATTATTGCTTTTGCTTTTTGTTTATCTTAAGAATTGGATTTTTTTTAGTTGCATAAAATATCACAAATTAGAAATATTCATATAAACTATCAGTAATTGAACTATTGTTGTAAGATTACATTTTTAAATCATTATCAGTATTATGTGCTTTTTAGTGACACTGTTTTTATTGTATAGTGATGTGGTATTTTATTTACTAAAATGTTATCAAATTAATTTACCCGTGTGCTTTTTTGTATCAATTAATGTCTCTCATAAGTACATGTGAAAACATCTGAAATCGTTCAACAAAGCAATATTTTATTTTCTGTTGTAAATTAACATAATATTATTAAATGTATTCTTTTATCAAATGTTAAATTGTTGTAAAAAAACTATATTGATTTAACTTTATTGTTTTTTAAATCAACTGTTCTCATTTTTTATAATTTAGCTTAAAATGAGCTCTTTTAACTTTTATTAAGTATTTTCTCTTTTATTACATCATTGATAATTTAAATGTTGAATTTTTTAAGAATAAATGTTGGATATTTTAATTATTAAATTTTGCATTTTATTTTTTTCTTAATAGTATCATAACCATTATTTTATTAAAATTCACATTAGAGAATGGATTTTATTATTTTCATCAAATCTTGTTTTATACATTTTGATTTTATTATGTCAGATTTTAAATTTATTGAAAACTCACCAAAGGTTTTCGAACAAGTTATACTTTTTAGATTATCATGTATAATTTAAAGAATGTTTTTCAGTTTTTAAAATATATTTATTTGTTATGGATATTTATTGGCAAATATATTCAAATTGTATCAGTATTGATATTTTGTGTGATTTAGCAAACATTCCATATATTTATGTGCATGTATTTTCTTTTTTTTTTTTCATATAAAGTCTTCGTAAAGGGTGTCCTAAAATTCATGCGAGAAGTAATGCTTTTAATAATGGTTACAAGTGGATTTGTTTCAAATAACAATTTGGTGTACTCGTACAAATAAAGCCTAAAGGGAGATTTTGAAGGGAAATTAACTCTTTCATATGTTCCAGGATATTTAGGAATTCAAATCGTGTGTGAATTTTGGGACATAATGCAAAAGAAAAGATGCTTAATAATAATCTGGCTAATATTATCTAATGATTATTCAAGATAGTTTATATTTTTTTTCAATTAATGCAATTGTAATGCATGAACATTGAAAGTAAAAGATTATAGAATGTAATTTATTAAAAGTTTTGTTTTTAAGCATAAATTTCTTGTAATGAGAAGAAATTAATGATCATTTTTTTCTTATTCTATGATTATCTCAGTATAATATAATATGTTATATTTTCAATTAATGGATGTGTTTGGTTGCATCTTCCAAATACCACCACTTTTCATATTTGATTTTAATCAAAGACTTGTAGAATAAGATTTCCATAGAAACTTGATTATGGTGATTTGAAACATTTATTTTAGTCTTAATGTGTGTGGGTTTTTTTTTTTATCTTCCTTGCAGTGTGCATTTTATTCAAAGATTTAAAAGTTTTCAGCTATTTTTAACAGCTTTTGTGTATTCTGTAATGAAGATTTAGTAGTAGTTAGTGATATTTTTTATCAACGTTTTGTGATTAAGCTATATAAAAACCATCTTAAAAGACAGCCAAGTGTTCAATAAATTATTTTTAAATTGATATTAACCTTTTTTTGTCTCTTTTTCTGAAAAGAAAATTTGCTAAAAGGGAGTAATGTGAAAAATGTGTTATCTTTTATTATTTTTCTTTAAATAAAAATTATTGAAGCATTTTTATGCATGATTTTTGCAAATTAAATCCTTTTTGCTGTGCAGAATTTTTAGCTTATCATTTATCCATAAATTGTTAAAATGTTTTGTATTTATAAAATTTTATGTGATATTCTATTTTATTATGTTCTTTAAATTTTATAGTGTTTTTATTTTTCTGAAATTTTTAGCAGTCTTTAAAATATTTTATTGCTTATTTTTTGTTGGACTAATAAATATTTATGTATTGTTGTAAATTTCAAATATTATATATTTATGTTCATAGATAAATGTTTGCAAACTTTATTGTGTTTTTTAGTTACATTGTTTATTTTGTAAAAAATATTTTAATTTCAAGGCATTATTTATCATTTTAATTTTAAAATGAAAATACTTTATTAGAAACAGATTTATAATATTAGAATGATTTTTATATTTCCATTTGCATTATTTGAAGTTAAGTAATTTTAAATAATACTTGAACCAGCAAATTGTTTTGTTGCAATCAAAATTCATACATCTAAATTATTTATTTTATTTTTTTTTCATTTAAACTTTGTATGTGTTGAAATATTGTAGCACATACAAAATTTATTTCCTTTTCATAGTATTTTAATAAAAGAAAAATTCAAAATTTTACTGAAGACTAAAATAATTATTATAATCATAAAATATCATTTCTGATGCAAAATTAATTAATTCTATGACTAATTTGATTCAATAAATGCTTAAATTATAATGTATTTTTCTGTATATATATATAATTTCTATATGATTAAAAAAAAAATTATCATTTTGCAATTTTTAAAAATTTCAAATCTAATAAAAAATTTTCCATGCATGCATTTAAAGTATTTTCATTTACTATTTACTACTATTATTATTATTACAATTATGTTCTATTCTTTATCGTCTCTGTAAATCTTGGAATTTTTCTCTTGTTGTAAATAACTAGTAATAATGCTTTGATCAAAACTTTAAAACCCATCATATTCTATTCATAATTCTATTTTACATAAGTTTAGGAATATCGTTTTTCTTTTTTCAGAAAAAATATGCAAATTAATTGGAATTTATAATAAAATAAATTTTATTTTTACTTTTCGTAATATTTCATGAGAGGCTTAGCATTGTTCACAAATTATCATATTTTTTTATATGTAAATAATTATCAAGAATGTATCTCATTTAACTTTTTTTTTTTCTGTTCAAGACTCAAGATTTTATATAAACTTAATTTAAATTTCATTTTCATGATCTTTTAACTTTAAAGTTTTTATTTTAATTTTTAAGCAATCTTGGGATGACTTTTTAATAATTTCTTTTATATGCAAACAATAATTGTGTTCAATATGAAGTTTTTTTAATAATTTAATATATATTATAATTACATGAAATTTTCCTATTACGCTGTAATTTATTAATAACTGGCTCCATTTAAAAATGCTATATTTAATTTTTTTTTTTTTTTACTTTTTCTCTGATTATAAATTTTTAAATGAAATTATCAATGTTTAACTTGTATTGATTTTAAAAATTATTCATATGTACTGTACCAATGATTAAATTTTCTTTAAAAAGTTATGAGCATGAAAACTACATGAGTACATGTAGGTTTACAGCATTTTAGGCTATTCAAAGTAACTATGTCTTTATAATGCAGTATATGTACAAAAAGTATTTGTATATACAAAATAGTCTAGCTGTTGATCATTTTATGTCCATACAGTCAGACCTCGATACAACGCCTATGTATAAGTGTTGTACCAATTCTCTTTGCTAATATTTAAAATTCATTTTGCCTATTAATACCCCTTTTCATTAGTCAAATTATGCTTGCTTATTATTAATTCGTCTCTATAGAAATATTTCTAATGAATCTTGACAATATTCTTAGAATATACTTTTTCTGCAACTCATGCTTATTTATGTAATCTCACTCACTCCATTTATAAAGTCACTTTTTTGGTTTCTAGAAACAGTTTTAAATGAATTTTGATTACTATTGTATGTTTTCATACTCGTTTGCGAAGTCTAGCCTATTTATTACTAAACCATTCCATTTTTAAAAAAGATGTTATCTGAGGTTCAACTGTATTATCAAAATTTCTTTTGCATACATGTGTCTGAGTACAAATGCATTGTGTAACATATTTGCAGCTATTGTAAACACAGCATAATCATCATCTGGAAAAATCATTGTCACTCAAAACATGTTGCCTTACATGGGATTCGATTTCTGTCTTTCATTATACAGTGTTCCTATTGCTCATGCATTTGATTCTACAAAGTTTGATTCAAAACTAGCATATTTAAGTCACCCGTTTATTGTAAATCATTCTGTGTCTTGAACTCTTAACAATTGTGCTTTTTTTTTATCATCATCCATTTAGCATGACATGAGCCTACAAATTGCTCAATTACCAGCTAGAAAATCCTAAAATTCAAGAAAAAAATAAGTGCATTAAATCGTTAAAAATGTTATAGTTCGAACCTTTTAATATTAATTAATAAAGCTATTAATAAAAAAAATTTCTTTTAAGAGTGACATAAAGAAACTTTTTTTTATTAATATCTTCAAAACATTTGCTGTTAATGATACTTCTAAAACCTTTCTAAAAGTATGTAATTCTGTGATAATTGAATGGATAAATGCCTTATTAAGGGACATATGTATAAAAAAAAGACTTTCATACTTGTAGCTGTAGGAAAACAAAACGAAAAAAAATATTTATACAATCATTCTGCTTTCGCATATGCTCAGTCAGCTGTTTATTATATGAATTACTGGACTCTAAAAACATTTCTATTGCACTTATTTTTTTTAATTTTTTTTCTTTCTTTCAATATCAAACCAATGTAGCCTGGTTTTCAGTCTGAATTTCTTTAGTTTGGATGTCCAATGTGCTGTTCGCTTCTAAAATATGCTTTAAAAAAAAAGTTTTCTGCTGGTTATTATCTGATAAAAGTAATTACTGAAATATTGGATGTCCATAAATTATTTTGAATCTATTTTAATGTTATACAATTAAAAGAAGAAGCTATTTTAAAAACGCTAATTTAAAAAAAAGATATTTGATTATTTAAAAATGCAGGTGTGCGAATTAATAAATTTCTGTCCAGCTTCCCTTTGTAGCTGCCTCTATGCAATATCCAGACAACTTTTATTTCGTACAATATGTTTTGTCTCCTTGACATGCCCTACAGTTCATGCAAATTTCCAAACAGGGGTGTTGTGCTACAATCTGTACTGTAACTTTTTTTGGGGGGGAAGAGATATTTGGAGATCAATTTTTTTAAGATGCAACACATTATGGGCATTGCATTGAGGGAGCAAAAAGCATTTTTCCCTCTCTTCCACCGAATCTAAAATCTCAAGTCAGACAGTCGAAAGTCTATTCCCCTACCCCCACAATCGTTTTCAACTGTTGCCAGATCTGAATATTGAAAAATAGCAAGATTATGCTCCATGAGTTGCAGATTTGAACTATTTGTAATGCAAACATAAAAATAAATTATTTTGCAATTGCACTTTTATTCATAAAATATGCTATGTAAAAGGGTAAAATTTAATTCAAAATGTTGGGCACAGAAAGTAATATTTTTGGACTATTTAGAAATTAGTCAAAAATAAACTTGTTTCACTAATTTACGTTGAATTTAGATAGATATGTGTACTCTTTCGTATTGGGGCATGAGGAATCCTATTAAAGTTATTTTGCTAATACAAATATCAGTACAACTATACATGTCTTATAGTAGAGCATATTTCTTTAATACAAAATTTCTATCATAGTTGGAAGAGACCATTTTAAAATACAAATGTAAAGCTTTTCATCCATGTAGGATTGCAATTCTTTGCTATTGCACCTATCCGTTGCAATAGTTGCATTGCTGAATATCAATATCAGACATGAAAAATTTTTCACTTAATAAATTAAGGCAACTATTGAAATTTATTAAAAATAAAATACTTTGTGTTAATCGAAAATGAGCTTTGAAATCCATCATATTTTAGCTCTTACCCCTTCCCCGCAATACATTAAAATTTTCAATAATTTAATGATATCCTGTAATTCAAAATAGTAATTAATAATTCTTGGCGACAAATCTATTTCCAATTTCTCATTCAATTTCGCCAACAGAAAAGCAAGTAACAGCTAATAAGTGAATATCCGAAAATAAAGGTTTTTTAATTTTATTATTATTATCGAGACGATGTAATGATTTGAAAATGAATCATGGAATTTTTATTATTATTATTATTATTTATCATTAATGGCAAATAGAAAAACTATGCTAAAGGATGCTTTTCTGTAGTCAGGAATATTTTTTATACACATCATAGTGGTACAGTTGAAAAAGTGTTTTTAAATCTCTATATTTGTATTGTTAGTTCTGAAGTGTGGGAGAAATACAGGTCTAATGTAGAAAGGTTTTTGTAATAAGCGACTGTGACCTTGTCCACACACAGATGTTATTAAAATTGTTTTATTATTATTATTATTTCTCTTACCTTGTTTTTTTCGTACGGTGAAATCTCGTTTGTCAACTTTTATGGATTGCCCAATAGTCTCTGCAAACTCGTATACCTTTACGACTTAATGTACTAAAATTGGATCCTCTATTACAAGTAATTCTCAGTTCTTGCTGCTTTTTAAGTTTTGTAAAATGACCTTAGGCTAGGACAATTTTGAGCTACCTTTTCTTTTTACAAAAAATGCGCGTGGGACAGAGCTTTGCTAATTTTTTAAACGATTAAGGAAGATGTTCTCTAAAAGTAGAAATAAAATGCAATTGCTTATTATTTTTGAGGGTTTAAAAATGAATATACATTGTAAAAATGACAAGTGAATTTTTTCGAAGTATTCTATGGAAAAAAGAGATTATTTTTAAATTTAATTTTGCAGAACATGTACAAAGTCTGATGTATCTTTTAAGTATTATTAAATTTTTCTTATCCCACTTGGTAGACAGCAACATCTAGACCTAGCCCAAGAACCCCTGTGGTCTTGTGAAAGGAGAGGCAGCTTCTGTTGTGGTGGAGCACGCGTAGGTAAAAGTTTGACTTGGCTCCGTGACCCTTTCCTTTGCAGGAGGGCAGTGCCTTTCGGAAGGACTTTTTGGTGGAACTAACCTGCGTTTGCGTATCGTAGGGAGAAAACTCACAACAGGTAATCCGACTCATGAGACAAGAGGCTGAACAACCCAAACGCCATCGAGATTCCTGGTTTTTTGAAACAGTGTCTACAACAAAGACACCAGTAGAATTGAACCTCCGCCCTCATGCTCACTATCGGCGCGCGTTGCCACGAGTCGGGCATTTTAAATTCTAAATCTGTAATAGCAGTCAAGCTCTACCTTTCAGCATATACCAATATTTTTTTTTTTTACACATTCAATTATTTTAGTTTGGAGTTTGGGAGAGAAACAGCTTTGGTAGGCATCAGACAATCTTAAGTCAATAAATGTACAGCAGAGCAATTTCAAAATGTATAACAATACTGAATAATGAATATGGCAGTACTGATTCCTTGTTTCTTTTAATAAAAGGGCATCTTAAATATTCTTAAAAATTAAATTTATGTGGGCGTGTGTAGAATATATTCTCTAAACGGATGAACCACTCAAAAAACGTTGTCTTGAAATGCACAAAAAAAAGAAACGTATAGCATAATAATTTAAAAGCTACAACAATTAGATAATTTTTGTTTCTTGTGATTTCACTGTTTTTTCTTATTATGTGCAACCGGATATCACAAGTCGTTCCGATGATAGTTTTTATTTAATTAAATTTTATAATCACAAGTTACTTTTTTTTTTTTTTTTAAATTTTGAAACGTAATTATTCAAAGATTCACTTGCTGTTTCTAACATTTAACGAGTATTTAGAATAATTATAATAATTTGTATGTTCTTAAATAAAACAGATTTTGTGTGGTTATAGATTATTAATTTTTTATGCATAAAAAGCAATCACACGGGAGGAAAGAAAAAAAAAATAAATAAATACAATTTTCTTTAAATTATTGGCTTGTCCTTTTAATATGAGAAAAGTTTTTCATCTATATTACCGGTCAGTATTGAATTATTGGAATATAATTCAAATTATATGAGATTTCACCGTATACCTTACCAAAATGGTCTTCCTTTTCCTCAATGTGCCAAATTCTAGGAATTGCTTTAAAAAATGTTTTCATATATCGATTCTTGATTATTTGGAAATTAATCAAATTTCAAATGTCTTCCAAATTGCTGCTTCAGATTTTTGAAATGGAATTAATTGTGTAAATTGCATAGCAGCTAGCATTGTACTTTTTGGATACTACCTCTTTTTCTCATTGTCATGAAAGCTTTAGTAATAAAAAAAAAAAAAAATGTTTCATGTTGTTAGAACAAACTTAATGCTGTATTTGTAGATTTCTTTTTTTTTGTGTGTGTCTAATAAAGTTCTACGTATATAAGGGTTTCTTGTGACTTTATTCTTATTGTGCTTTCATTCATTCGTGTGAATCGTAGTAAAAAAGACGTAAATTTCCAGTGTCATCATGCCAATTGGCGCCTATTCACTCATGCGTCATTGCCAACCAATATGAATGATTTCTTCACTGTTCATAAATGCTAGATACATTTGGCATTCTTTAATCCGAAATATCGAACGTCACTGTAATTTTAACGGAGATACCAAAGATAAATTCTAAATAAAACTTTATACTTAAAAATTTTTACTTAGAAGATTATACATTTGTAAATTTTTAAAAGTGAAGAATTTTAAAAATATGCATAAATTTCTTTTTAAATATAAATACATGAGTATAACATATAAATACTTTAATTGAATAAAATAAACTAGATTAATTTTATAATAAAAAGAAAATAGTACTGAAACCTGTTTAACATAATTTAAACGCCTGTTGAATTTTTATGTTAAAAAATAGATGTTTGTGCTGGTATTAAATAAACAAAAGATTACAATAATGGATGCAAATAATCTATATAATTTGTGTAAAATAATTAAATTATTTACTTCCACTGTTGTTATAAAAAAGATGAATGCATATAAGGAATGAAGATGAACTCAATTCTTAAGCAATAATGATTATTAACTATAATTAATTAAATTAAAACACTTTTTATATAGGTAAACATGTGCAGATGAGATTTTATTTTAAATTATGCTATTTCATAATCAAATTATTATTAACATAGGCTCTCCATGTGGATTGTTTATGCTAGAATATCTGTTGACTTTAAAGTTACTCCTTTCATATTTCTCTCAGCAATTTTAAGAAAAGGATAGTATGAAATAGGTAAACTTTTTGATGTTAAAATTGTGAATACGTTAAGTATCAAGCATAGTAGCAAACTGGGCATTTTAATTGAAATTCAATTTGTTCCTTAACACATCTAGTCAAAGCAAATTGTTCCTCTTTAACTCTAGGCATTGTGTGTTATAACAATTATTTATCATTTTTATAATAACTTTTATGTTTTGATTTAAAAAAAAAAAAGGAGTACAAAATGGGAAAAATCTTTTCAAGGACTCATAAGAATATAGTTAATAACTAAATGAACCCAACAAGAAATTTCAAAAAAAAAAAAAAAGAACTCAAACAAATATAAATATAAACAAAGTCTACACTTTACTTCTGAATTTAGTTTGAGTTAGGTGCATTTTATATTTTTATTGATATACAAGAAATGGTTGAATTTTGGAAAAAGGCTTCCAGCAATCAAACTGATCATTTTTACTATCCCATTCCCCTGGAGATTATCTATTATTTAGTTAGTAATCATATTAGAATGACACTACATTATACATATAAATGTGTGTGTGTGTGTGTGTGAGTTTTAAAATAAATTTATAAAAAACATTATTTGCAAAAACTTTGTATTTTCACAACATTTATTGTAGTTTTTCCTTCTTGATATAAAACTAAATTAAAAATATATTTTCATTGCATAATAATTTTTAATTCTTGACATTTCTTTTGGTATATCAATCACATTTGTAATTAATTTATCTAGTAATCATTGCAAATTAATAGAACAATCGATTCAATTTTGTCTTTAGCAAAATATAAACTCCATCTGTCCAAAGTAAGGCTTTTTTTAAAGCCTTTTTCTATATCTAATCACAATGCCATATATTTTTAAATTATACATCAAGAGTTTTTTTTTTTTTTTGTGAATATGATAATTATTAATAGATCAAAGACTATTACAAAAAAAGAAAGAAATCTATTTTAAATTGAATATTATACAAAAATGAATATTCACTTTACTTAAGAAAATTAGTTGTAATTTTTCAATGCAAAAAATGCAACAAAAAAAATGCTTCGATGCATTTTCTGATTAAATATGCCCATTTCCAAGTTGTGCACTTTGCTCACATAATAAAGCTCACTTAATAATAAATCACTGCATAATAAATTTTGTCATTCAACAGTTGTTTTGTCAGTTTCAATTTATTTCATATAATAAAGCATATAAAGGGGGGAAAAACGTATACATATTCTTCAAAATTCTTTCTATTAAACAGGCGTATAAATTCACTTCTTTTCTTTTTGCTCATTCAATTCAAATCTTGATTGAATGTTTATAAAAAGAATTAAATTATTTTCAATATTTGAAAAAGTTCCGTAAATCGTCATTCTAGTTTGTTTTTATGTTCATAGATGGCGCTTCATATCTACTGCAAGGTCGCATTTAGGTTCGAGGTGTGGTCGCTGCGCGATCAAGGAACTCCGTGTACTTATCCCGATTTGTGGTCGCTTGATTGCCAAGTAATAAAAAATGCGAAAATATATATCAGATAGTGATGTGAAAATATTCGTTATTTTTTTCTGACAATTAAGGAAAATTCATAAAGATCTAAATATGTGGTTAATGAATGATTGAAATCAAATTACATGAATATACTAATAAAATTTTTATCTAAATTTAAAAGATGTCAATATTTTCGTATCCCACTATGAAGATTCTCTAAAATATGGCAATAAAGGGTGCTTCATAATGGATTTATTATAATATAATCAATCTTATTTAATTTATCTAAAATAATGTGAGTGTTTTAAATCGTTTTTAACTGCTTTTATACAACATAATTATCCCTTTCTATTCTACCACTTTTAAAATAAAGTAGATAATCTGTAATATAAAATTCTCGAGCAAACCGTTCTATTATCGTGTTATATGAAAGGAGAGAAGGTTAGCACTCCCCTTGACAAGGACGGAATGGCCTGTGGGCCTAAAACACATATACGGTTAAGGCACTGCTGCTTACTTCGCAGCAACTTAACCAAATTTTTTTTCGTATATATTTTATTTATTTTATTATATATTAACCCTTTAACGGGCACAAGCTTATTTATGACCAAAAAAAGGAATTTTTAAGCTGTTATAACAGGGGTTAAGTGGCTGTTATAACAGGGGTGGGAAACATATTTACCACCGCCCAATACAAACAATGACATGTTACTGACTTACACAATAGAAAAAATTTAAAATACAAAGAATTTCACAAATACATATGCATTTTTGTAAAACTATTTATTATTTGTTATTTCGAAATAAAAAATATATTAATTACACATGAAATAAGTGCTAGAAAAACCAAATTCATGTAAATTACCAAATGTATTATTTTTAATTATTCTGGTGAAATAGCATAAAACAAACAGCTGCCCACAATGAAACATTACATGCTGAACATAACGCTTTTGTCTGTTTCTGGTTTGTTTTAGTGCTACAGTGTTTGCACCTTCTGTATTTTTTCCCTGTTTCTAGCATGTGTGTTCCAACAGTAGTTGTTCTGATTTTAGGAATGCCAATTTCCTTTTCCGTTGCAACCTAACTTGATTGCAACTTTCTTTTTTTACTGCAAAATCCTCCTATTAACTCACGATCTATTCTTAACCTAATTTCTAGATGCGAATTTCTAGTTATGTTATGATTATCCCCATACCATATGTAGAAATCTACTAAACTAACATCTAAAAGAAAGTCAAATAACCTATACCACCACTTATTTGATCTTCTACTTGGGATATACGAAGATTTCAAGTGGTTCAATTTATCGACAATATTTTATATATAATCGTATCGACTGTGTTTTATATAGATAATCACATTTGGTGATTTAATGTAGTAATAGTTTATCTAGATCTGTAGTAACAATTTACTTGATTATCTGTATTAATAGCTTATCTTGATCATTTAAATTCATAATTAAATTAATACTTTTACATGATTAGTTTTAAAAATAACAGAAACCTGTCTTTTTCTGTAAAATTATAAAAGAAACTGAAACTGAAAAGTCTTAGTTATACATTAATAAAATAAGAACAATGCCTCAAATTTTAAAAGTTAATAGCAACAAATAAATTTATGATTGAACATTATAAACTTAAATAATAAAGTTAATTTAAAAAAATATACTAATTGATTCAATTAATTATTGAATGTAAATAAGGTGAATAATAAGAAAAACCTCATGAAAAACTTTGAAATTCTTTTACTCTAAAGAAGAAAACATAAATGCGATATATATATATACATTAATAATACTTTTAAGAATAAGGGTAAGTAAAAGAACTAATGGTAAGTAAAAAATATCAATTATTAACTGTAGATTATTCGAAATCCGATTCTTTTCCGGCATTATTTGAATTCCTAGGTAAGGAGAACTCTAAATAGATGCTTTTGTTGATAAGCTAAACATAATGTTCTTGTTGTTACAAACTGCAATTTGAATTTTAAAAAAAAAACTCACTATCCATGAATCAAGGAAATGCAAAATTATACGGTTTAAAAATATTAATTCACACAAATTCAGATAGATGTTACAACGTCAAATCTACCACTCTTTTTATAATGTACAATTCTTTAAATATTTTCCGACCAAAAGTATCGTTAGCTTTGCGCAGAGGCAGTGTCATAGCCAATGAGGTTCTACCGAGGCGTGACTATTGCTAGTTGAAAACTTTTCCCAATACCCCGCCCTGTCGACGTGAAATACCGTCGGCCGAGGCAATTTTTGGAAACCCTTTCGGGGGTTTATTTTTTAAATATAAGAAATTTGACTTGAATATTTAAGGGACGCAAATATTGTGTTGGTGCTGTTCAATACCTATAGATGGCACTGTGCTTCCATCGGGTTGGTTAACTTTGAAAAAAAGTGCTTCAACGTATGTATGTGATCGGAGCTTGAGTCACTTAGATTACGAATAAGCATTTGCATAAGTTGCTTTGTTTATATCCGACATGCAATGTTAGAAAATTGTAAATTTATTCTAAAAGGAAGTATAATTCTCCATATTCTGTGTTGTTTATACTGCAAATTTATGAAAACATTTATTTACATTGGTTATCTAATTTGTCTTTAGAAAATTGGTACCATTTACTAAAGTTGATGTGATATTAAAAAAAAAATTAATATAAACCTTCGATGCTCGGAATTGTTAAGTATTTATTATATAGAAATCGAATAGAACATCATTCATCTAACATTATTACCTACTATTGGAGATTGTGTTATCTACTACAAGGTTTCTGATATTGTCTCAGAATACTAAATAAAAATAAACGTTGAAGGTGGTTACAAAAATTGCCTTGCTAATTCATAGCAATTATTCTATTTAAACAGTTGACTTGTGCTAATAATAACATCCACACAATATATAGGTAAATACTAATTACAAATATGCGATAACACAAGTTCTATACAAAAGTTTTATAAAAAAAATATTCAAGATCATATTAAAATTTAGGTACAGTGAGTGTAAAAAGTATTCGTACAGTACGACAATTGATTTAAAAGAGATCCGTTCATAAAAATTATAAACATAAATTCCATTTTAATTAATTATAAATATATGATAGAACATATTTTCACTAGTTTCATGTGAAATTGACACAAAAATAATTTTATACATGAATAAATATTTACAAAACTGAAACAATCCAACATCTTGTGGTATAAAAAGTATTCGTACACTAAAAGAAATGCAAATTTTTTTTAGTTATTTTGTGATTTTTTTAACCATTATGATGTAGTTAATTGACGTCATCTTGTAAGTTACTTAAAAGGTTCTTCAGTGGAAATTTTAATGTAGTGAGAAACTAGAAATTCTGTAATGGGTCGTAAAAGTAAGGAGACAAGTGTTTCCGAAACAGAACTGATTTTAAAGCTCCGTAAAAATGGTAAAACGTATAACAAGATTTCTGATCTGGTCGGTAGACCCCGTTTCAACTGTGCAGTCAATCATAAAAAGTTTGCTGCCACTGGAAAGGTTCAAAACAGTTCTCGTACAGGGCGACCATGTCTATTGACATCATCTGACAGACGGTTTCTGGTACGTTCATTAAAGAAGGATCCCAAAATAAGTGCTCCTACATTAACATCAGAACTAAAGAACATGGGAACAGCAGTCTCCGTAAGTACTGTTCGAAATGAAGGTTTCCATGGCCCGTGTGGCGAGACGAAAATTCTTTGTTAGTGAGAAGAATCGGAAGCCGCGATTGTCTTTCGCCAAGCAATACGTAATGAAAGTCCAGATTTCTGGAAAAAGATTATCTTTACAGACGAAAGTAAATACAACATATTTGGATCGGACGGGAGACGAATGGTATGGAGAAAGCGCAATACAGAAATGCATCCTAAGAATTTAGTGCCAACAGTGAAACATGGGGATGAAAGCCTGCTTGTTTGGGGTTGTATGAGTACTTCTGGGGTGGGCAAATTAGGCATTATTAAAGTCGGTACTTACGTATTAATGGTACCTTGGCGACAGTTGCGCCAATAAAGAGCACAAGTGCCAACCGCAGCTACAGATTTGTCCCCAATCTACACTTAAAATTTTTGTTCCAAATAATAAAATATATATGAAACACTTCATTTAAAATCAAAACGCTTTCAAAATATTTTTATTCCAAATAATAAAGATTGGCGACACTTAAAAACCGCCAAGTCTGTCGCCAAGGTACCGTTAATACGTAAGTACCTTAAAGTCCTAATTATTATTAAAGGCATTATGAATCATCAACTTTATATTGACATTTTAAAAAATAATTTAGGACCTAGTGCAACAAAAATGGGCTTGAATGGTGATTACGTTTTCATGCATGATAACGATCCCAAGCACACAGCCCGAAACACAAGACTCTGGATACTATATAATACCCCAAAGTTCATTAAATTTCCTCCTCAATCGCCGGACATCAACCCCATCGAGAATTTATGGGACGTTCTTGATAAAAATATTAGATCCAGACATATTTCTAATAAAAATGATTTGGAATCAGCTCTTAATAAAGAATGGGACGCCATATCTAGCTCAATAACAGCAAAATTGATGGAATCGATGCCAAAGAGACTCAAGGCAGTTATTCGAGCTAAAGGATATCCTACAAGGTATTAGCTGAAATATTATGATTGTATTGGCCAATCAGATCTATAATGATGAAAAATTAGCTTCGAAAATTGGAGGGTTTTTTGAAATCCTCAAAATCTGGAAAATTCAAACATTGATCAGTATTTTTTTCATTAATCCAATTGTATCAAATGCATTTTAATATGTGCATTGAATTTATTATAAAATAAAGTAATGTTCACAAACCAACTTTTTCTGGGGAGAAAAGCAAGAATATGAAATTGTCCTGCAGTTAATAGAATTAATGTTCTTAACTATATTTATTACTTTAAGCCAGTGTCATGAAAAACAGAAATTTTTTCCATTACAGAATGCGATTCTTCTCCAATATTTTTTTTAACTAACACTATATGAACTACTTCTTTAAATGGAGACTAATAATACATAAGTTGGCAAAGCAAGACATTTGTAATACATGCCATTCTGAAAATTCTATCGTTTAGAATCTGTGGCGGTATTGTAAAGGTTGCGTAGTGTTATTAAAATCCAGACGGCAAAATAAAAGACGATAATCAATTTTCACAATTACAACATGTTTATTCTACTTCGAACGCTTACTACGTTCTATTTTTATTCTAGCGGGAAAATTCCCTTTTTTAACAGTGAAAGTAGAAGTCGTTCAATTTGTATTCCATTTTACATCAATAGGTGTCGCTACATCACTCCCCTACCAGTAACAAAGTTACGTTACTTTGAAAATGGTAGACGAATTAATATATCAATACAAAAACAAATGTAAACAACAGATCTTCATTCCAAAAGATTTGTACACATGCTCACATGTATTTCTGCGAATTGACAGAGTTAAAAAACCTTTAGAACCCCCATATGAAGGACCCTACTTGGTATTGCAAAGATCCCCGAAAAACTTTCTTCTATCAATTAAAAATAAACAAGTTAATATTTCAGTGGATAGATTGAAACCGGCATATGTGTTACAACCTAATGAACATCTGAATCCAACGTCATCAAATGATCATACATCTGTGCCGAGTGAACAAACATTTATACCAAGTCAGCAAGTTGTACAACCAAACACAACACGTTGTGGAAGACAAGTAAAACTTCCTGTTCGTTTCAATGACATTATTGACTTTTCTTCAAATTTATAATTCAAGTATGTGGCGGTATTGTAAAGGTTGCGTAGTGTTATTAAAATCCAGACGGCAAAATAAAAGACGATAATCAATTTTCACAATTACAACATGTTTATTCTACTTCGAACGCTTACTACGTTCTATTTTTATTCTAGCGGGAAAATTCCCTTTTTTAACAGTGAAAGTAGAAGTCGTTCAATTTGTATTCCATTTTACATCAATAGGTGTCGCTACAAATCCAAATAAGCTATTATATGAACTTCATCAATCATTGTTGTAACTATTTTATTTTCAGGTGATTTTATATTTTTTATAAATGAGAAGTTAAAACATTTAGCTAATACATCTTATATTAAATTTTAAAAAAGGGCAGCAGAATGCAATTTCCACATATATCTAAAAACAAATATATGCAATTGATTACAATCTCAATTTCTTGTTTAATATTTATTGACATTCAATCCTATTAATGTTTTGTACTGTAAAAATAGTTCTGGCGGACCACAATTTGGTGTTTGCAAAACTATTTAATGTGATTATTTCCATTCAGAAGATATAAATTTTTGTAAATAAATCCAGCAAATCTTTTTTTTTTTTTTTCTGCAATAAAATCAAAACATATTAATAATATTTTTTTTCTTACTTTTGAGTTTAGAAAAAAGTTTTAGTGAAATTTATATTATATGTAAATACTCATAAAATCTGCCAACACATAATTGTATTTAAAGGGTCATACTTGTATACATTTTTAAAAATGTAAAAATTATGAATGATTATTCAATAAGATGATTGAACAAAATAAGAGAATAAATTAAATATACCTAATAATGCTTTTACAATCAAATCTTCAATGTCTGTATCTGGGACGTAGCTTACAATATTATTGGTGTTATATATAATAATAATGCATTAATCATCCGGTTAATAATTTGTTAAAAGTAAAAAAAAAAAAAATGTAATGCATATTTAGTTATACAGAAAACCAATAAGTGAAAGGCAAAGATGAAATCCACTCCAACATATATTGTACAATCAGGGTTTGTCCATTACATACAAATATAAAAAACTTACATACGACAACTTTAATCCACATCACAGCTATGTGTTTTCCATATTGTTATTCATATTATTTATTTAAATGAATGTATTCTTCAAATCTTAGTTGATTAATCTGCAAAGTGTTGATTAACAACAAATGTGGAATGACAATTTTTTCTATATTGGATACAGAAATTAATGCCATTAGAAAATGCACAAAGAAGGAGAACTAAGCTCAGACAAGACTTTCTGTAATGCATTCCGAAAACAGGAGGAGTCTTAAATTCAAGAGAACTATCATTAGATGAGGATCTCGGAGACCAAGAATAATTAAGATAGGCTGGAAACCTATCCTATTATTATAGATTGTTAGACCCGGCTATCATCTGAATAAAAAAAGATATACATATTTTACTACAAAAGTTGTAAGAATATTTAACAACAATTAATTATTATTGTTAATTAATTTGTAGGCATATGCATATTTCACTACAAATATTAATAGACAGGGTAATTTTTTCTAAATCTATTGAATATTTGTTTTTCTTTAACTTTTATCTTCATATTTCAAAAGCAAATGATTCTATTACTTTCATAGCCACAGATAATTTAATATGAAATCCATTATAATACTTAAATTATATTATTAATAGTACAGATGGACATAGTTTATTTAAAACACAAAGTAAATGACAGATATTAAATATAGTATTGTGTAATCATTTACTATCTGTTGTTTAAAATTAATAACACATATCATAAAATTAAAAATAATTTTGATATATAATAGTAACATTGATTATGAATCGTGTTTATTTTTTTAATGTTATTCATTTATCATTTAAATTGGCAAGTTTTTATGCGGTGTTACATCATGCTTATTCAATTTGTATATTAAAACTTGTTTTTATTTAAAAGATCAAAAATCATTTTCAAAATTTAAGAAACTTTTTAGTTATAACAATGTTACAAAAAGATGGATATGAACATATTTTTTAAATCAATTTTATTGATATCATAAAATAATCATACATGTCCCATTAAATACTTTTTTAAAAAAATGTTTTATCTGTATCATTATTTATTTATACAGAATAGTGCATTGATAAAGAATTTTGTATTTTGTTGTATTCAATTTAATTATGTTTTGAACTACCAAGTATAAATATTAGTTCATTCTTATAAGAAATGAAAAAAAAAAAAAAAAATTGTATACTGTTGAGATTGATCAAGAATTTTGAGTAAACTAAAGTTTTTTGTACAGATTTGGTGCTATTCAATAATTTAAAAAAAGCTTTCTAGAGTGTACTTGCTAAAGTAGTGTCAATTTTTACTATTTTTTGAAATAAATAATACAAATTTAAATAATAATAATTTGAAATTTTTTTAACAATTTCAGATTTTCCATGTTTTTTTTTATTTTTGTTATTGTACATAAGAACAATCTAATGATCACCAAAGATGCCTTATATGGCTAATAATATGGCTAAATTAGAAACTTGCTTTACAATTTTTTTTTTATTTTGTAAGAATTTTAAATAATCATTGTCTTAATGTGTAATAACATACATCCAAAAATTCTGCACTGAATTGTTAATTGCACTGAATAATTAATAATAATCTTTATAAATAATATTTTAAAATTTATCAGCCAAAAGTAAAATAATAGCCAACAATACTTAAATGGCTTAAGTTCAAATTAAAAGAAAAATGTCAAAAAACGAAAGCACAAAATTTAATGTGTTCTTAAAACAATTAACTTTTGAAAAAATAGTAAGTCATATATTTATTTATGTTCTCCATAACAAAGGATATTACTTTTAAATAATTTTTGTTTATTTAATCACATTCTTAAATTATAATCTGTTTATTTCATTTTAAAAATAACTCCAGATATTTACTAGAATAGTTTAATTTTTTAACTTTAATGATATTTTGACTTAAAAATGCATATGAAATGATAAATATTTCAGATATGACAAGTGAAGAATGCAGATGAATGTTAATTCTACAAATTTTAATAATTTTTTTATGAATAAGGGTTGAATGTGTAAACTATTATCAGGGAATTTTTTCCTAAAATGTGAAAAAAAAACAAAAAACAAAAAAAAAACAGTATGAGCCAGTAATAAAATAAACTTTTAATAAGAAAAAGATTAATATTTATTGTAAATTACAGTTAAAAGGTATATCTTCACCATTAGAATTGTAATGTATAAACATGTATACAACATCATAAAAGTTTTACTAAGAAAATCTACAACATATACATTTATTGCCAAAATAAATAATACAAAGCTAAGAATAATTTCATCAAATGAGACAGCAATATATAAGCAAATAGAAGAATGCTAAAGCAATAAATGTCCACCTGTAAGAATCAAAATCATTAATAATATAGAAATCAAAAACATTAATATATATATTACTTAGTAAAACACATAAGCTGGAATGTTATATGAAAAGTAAATATAAATTATATATATGTATATATATATATATCGAAACACGTTAGAATGATTGAAAATTCTCATTGACAATTGCACTAATATTATATTAGTTTATATTTAAGTTCCTATCGATACTAAGAATTCAATTATCTTTTTTTAACAATTTTATAAAAATAATCATATTTAATTATAATAAAATTTTAATTACTAATAATTCATTTAAATTTTTGGGTGATACATAAAATAATGCATTAAAAAAAAATTGTGTTGTGCCATTCCACATCTATCCAACCAGGCCATGGCACCTACTACCTCCAAATATAATAATAACTATTTTGCTTTTCAAATTTTTGATGATGATTTCAAAAATAACAAATTTTGATGTTAGTGTATGCTTGGAGAGATAAGTGCTTTTGAAAATTTTCCTAGATATTTTTCTGCCTCCATTTTGTCAGATGCATTTAATGATATAAATGTTTGCAATACATCTTAGAATTTGTTCTAGAAGCTTAATATTTATTTTTTGTTTTCTTTAGAACAAAATGACTCTTCATTTAAGTCTAATTTTAAATGAACAATTTCATTGGAGATTTTTTTCTGTTGCTATTTTTTTTAAGGGTTTTTGTTTAAAAAGTGAATAAAATCACCTTCTTTAATTTTGTTGAAATTTCATATACATTGCATTCAAATATCAGATGAAAAAAAAAAATCTCAATGTAGTGAAGTCTAAATTAGAATATTTTGTTTAAATATAACTTTTAAAATTAGGCTTAGAAAATGTATTTATGTCTTATATGAATAAGCATCAAAAGAACACTCCAAAGGTTTGATTAGTAATTAATAATACACAGTTCATAAACCTTTTTACATGAATTTTACATACACTTATCTATGAAATATCAAGACACATTACTTGTTATACTTAATATTTTAATGGAAAAAGTATAAATTTTTATTATTAAGATAAAAAATAATTTTTCTACCATATAAATTTTATTGCATTCTATTTATTTAATTTTCAATAAGATTGAAAATTATGAGGCTTTAAAATTTTCCCTAGGTTCTTGCCTTCATTAATAATGGAAATAAAATGCGAAACAAAAAATTATTGAAAAGTGGAAAATTTATTTTAAGACTTTAGATAAATAAATTGGATTGCAAATTTCTTTAAAAATGGAAACAACAAGAAAAAAAAAATTATTTTAATTGTGAAAAAAAGTATATTCTGCAAATAAAAATATTATATTAATAAATAAATGATATTAAATAGAATAAGATCTTTCAGAAAGCTATAAAATTTTACTAATATATTTTAATATTTTACAAAATGATTTTTTATATAAATAGCATATGTTAGCAATAAATTGTATTCAATGTTTCAAATAAAAATTAAAAAGCGTCCTACATTATTATATTTACGTATGTACTTTATTATGTACAATGAATATGTAATTAATTATTTAATTATATAAATTACATGTTTCTTTTCTGAAAGTGTTCTTTTATTAACTATGCTCTTAATGATTCAGTTCATAGCTAAGTTTTATACATTTTTCATGCTACAGTGTTAACATTTACAGCGTAAATGGTGTTAAAAAATTAAGTTAACATTTTCTGGTTCATTATAGAAAAATAAGGGATTGTGTGAAGCATAAATTTAACTGGGAATTTATGAAATTAATTACACATGCTAGATAACTATTGCAACAAGACTGATAGAAAATGTCTTGCTGTTGCTGTCAAATTTTGTATTAAAATTAATATATTTTTTTCCCAGAATTTAATATATTTCAACAGATTTTGATAACTGAAGAATAAAAAAAAGGATTCGTTTAAATGTTCCTTTATTATTATAATAATTTGTAAGAAAATGATATTTTTCTTTTTGGAATAAAAAAAATTATATCTCCAATAATTTTTGACAGCCTTTATAGTATACTTATTTGATTGTGAAACCTGAAGCTTGAATTTTAGATCATTTTTTTTTATAATTATTTCATTAACTCATTGCAGAGAGATTTACTATGTCATCGAGAATAAAAATTTAAAAAAATTATCATGATGACAAAATTTCAAAAGTGTTCCACATTTTTATTTTGCAGAGTATAACTGTAAAAAGAGTGCTGTATTTTCTTTCTTACAGCATGATTCTTGCCATCAAGGAGAATTCAAATGTTTTCACAGTTTTTTTCTAAAACGTTTCATATACTAATAAAATATTTTGACAACCCTACAACAACCAGAATTTGAAGTTTAACATTTTTTTGGATAATCCACTTTAAATAAAAAAATTAAATGGGCCTGCTTTTAAAAATTTTTTTATTTGTAATTCTTTTTCATTATAACATAGTGAAAATTTCTGCTTCATAAACAGGTTTTTCTTATATGTTGTCACAATTTTTAGTATATTTGTTAATAAATTAAAAACAATGATGCATTAATGTGACTGATAATAGGGCTAGAATCAATGGAGGATATTATTAAATAAGGACAATAGAATATCTCACGCTTTGAACATAAAAGGAATGCTTTTTTTCTATTCATCAGAAAATGTATTAAATTTTACCTTATTCAGAAATATCTTGGAAATTCATTTAATAGAAATAAAATTATAAATAGGGAACAAAACATAAAAAATTGTTTGATTCTTAAAGGAAAAAAAAATTACAATTTCTTATCGGTTATTACCTTCCATCTACAGAAGTACTACTGTGCCCAAAAAGTAAGACCAATTATTTTTTTTTTCAAAAACTCTTTATTTATTCTTCTAAATTTATTTCATCGCCTTCAAAGTAATCCTGTCCTGTCCAAAGTAATCCCACTGTATGAAAAAATGCTGAAATTCAATTCCTGCTTTACAAACCAATATGCAATATATTCTGCCTTTTAAAAGTTTTATCAATATTACAAACCATAATATATGCTATTAATTTCAGTTCGTACTTACATTTTAAATGTGTAGGGAAATAACTTTCACGCAATTTTGCTGACAGACAAAATAAGTGAAATTGAATGGTAGCACTCTGGCTTGATTTGACCCTTTCGCTGTTTTAGAATCGGTAGAAATATAGACACTTTCCAGGAAGCAAGAAAGTATCTCAGTTTAATAATCGTATTAATAATTTTTATAAATTTGTAAGATAATTTTAAATGGAAGGTTTTTAAGATTTGTGTGTGTGTGTATTGTCCAAGCCAAGAGTTTTATAAATAGGAGACGAAATATATTAGATTTTAACGGAGGCTTTAGTATGAACAATTTTAATATTATGATCAGAGCTATAGAAATTAGTTATTGAATTTTTGTTCTGTTGAAACAGTAAGAAAAGTAGAAACGTAATTTATAAGAAATTGCCCCTGAATGCTGTCTACAATGAATATAGATTTTTGCATGTCTCAGATGGCCAGAATGAGTCCCAAATATTATCAATTTTAATTATTATTATTTTTTTAGATTCTTAGCAGTCCTCTAGATAGAGCCATCAGCGAATCAGGACTTTACTTAGAGACTGTTAGTTCAAGAGTCTGTTTTTAATTATAGCTTCCTTTCCGAAGCTCATATTAGGCTTAATTATAAGTTCTTTTTGAGGTATAATCCCATTTTTCCTACATTTATTGCGATTAGTAATATGTTTTTTTTTAATGGAAGTGGAAAAGAAAAGCTAAAATTTGCTTACGGATTTCATTTCATCCTGAATAACAAAAGAAAAGGTCACGGGAATATAACCAACTTTCAATTACCGCCCACGTTGTCTGAAGGAGTAAGATGATAAATGAATTTCAGCAGACTCAAAAACACACATGGACAAAAGCATATACACAAACACTATGTATAAGTTTTTTTTTTTTTTCCTAATGCAGCTGGCAAACAGACATGGACGTCTTGGATGCCTTAAGGCAAGAGCTGCACAGACGTTACTCACTTTGCATTACCCAGGGGGCGCGTGTAACTTGATGGTAACCCACGGACGCGGAGTAACAATGCGCCCGCAGCGCTCCACGATCCTGTTAGGACCAGGACCTACGGTTTAAAGTGGATTCCGAACCACTACAATACCCATGGGCAAAGAAGCCAGAATTTAACCCGATACCTGTGGTACCGAATGCCAGAGCGCTAACCATTCGGCCCCACTATGTATAAGTAATCTACAAAACAGCAAATGGTACTGACTTTCTTTAGTTTAATCTGAAGTTCTGTAAATATCCTTTGGAAACCATTTTACACTTGTATGAAGAGAACATCAAAATAAACACATTTCCGCTGTAAAACTGTACGAAGGTATTTTCCAGATAGAAAAATTTTTATACACATCTTATATTTTCAATTAAAAGTAGGTCATCGATAGGACTCAGATCGAGTGACGAACAGGTTGCGATAGCTGATCGACACTGGGAATTTTAACTCATGGATTATCATTCCCTAAGATCATCATTGATAGTCAATTCAGGTTATGAATTGACCCTACTCGATGACAAAATTTGCATGGCCAAAAGATAATTATATATAGATTTGCATTCAAAAAAAAGTGGTAAATTTGAAATAAACAATTTGTGTTATTATGGATATTTTACTTTATAACTTCTTATGAATAAAGTTTTTAAAAAGTTCTCTGTACTAAAATTGTTTGCTTTCTAAAAAAAAAAAGTGTTTTGCATCGTATGTTAATAATATGAATGGATATGTCGTTCATCGAGTAGCAGTGTTGAAGGAGAAAAATTTAAGCAAGATTTTACAAAATTTATGAAAATTTTTGTGCATATTTGGTAGGTCTGCGAATCGGTCGTAATCTATTTTTTAAACCCCTAAGTGATAAGGGTGGTCCTCCCCTAAATATTTTTTAAAATTTTTTTGGCAAAACAATGTAGTCGGTAACAATATAGTGTTTTTTTTTGTTATTTTTTAGTCATGATATTACAGCACGTGTGTTTAAACAAAAATTAAAGACTTTAATCGGCTTCATTTTTTTGATTTTTATTTAATTAAGTGATCGTATATAAATCAACACGTGTTGTGAACTCGCGCCAACAACGGCCGTTGCTTTGCCTGTTTATATTATACGCAACATTTTGAATCGGTGTAGGTGAACGGAGTACCTTGGTCGCGAAGCGACCAAACCTCCTAGTTGCAACATAAAAATATTGTCAGTCGGCTCAAGGCCCATAGTAAATGTAAAACACATTGCATAATTTTAAAGTAAAAAATAAAAACTTAGAACTTGGAAACTTGGGTTGTTTGAGTTGCTAGGCCATTAATGAAGACCTGCAATTTATCTACCTTGTTATCCGCGTTTCTAATTTGTTGGAGAAATTCTCCAGAGTTTTTTAATTCCGAGAAAATGGATACAAATTCTTTCATAAGTAGCAAAGCATTTTGGATAAAGGGGGCTTGATCCGCGATGCTCCGTAAGTGAGTCAATTGATTTTGGGAGAAGTCATTGTTGATGGTGGCAGTAGTGGCTGGTTGTTGAGATGGTGGTTGATTTTTCGTTGCCGAAGCATAGGAAAAATTTTGTGTCATCTGTCTGGCTGGTACGTGTTTTGGGTATGTGGCGTACTTGGTGGAGTTAACTTTTATTTTGGGAAACTTGGCGCAACCTCTCCAGGCGGCTGTGTGTCCCGACTGTCCGCAGTTAATGCAAGTTGGAATTTCAAGCTTATCAAATAGTTTACAGTCCTTATGTGAATGTTCCTCACCACACTTCAAACACCGGGCTTTAAAGCCACAGTTGTTTGAACAGTGGTGAAAAAAATTACACTTGAAACACTGAAGTGTAACAGGCTTTTTGTTGAATTTCTCAACTACAACAGCTAAATACAGGAGACGATTTACTTTAAAAATTTCTTGATTTTTATTCGATCGTGGCAATGTGATTTGAAAAATAGGGAGAGGCTGCTTATCCCTAGTCCAGGTCAGCTGTACTACTTTCTCGACATTAAAATCTTTATCAGCCAGAGCGGCTTTAATCTCATTCGGAGCTGTGTCCCGATGCAAACCCTTGATGACCGCCTTTATTGGACGGAGAAATTTAGGAGTAATTACAAAATACTCTATATCATTAGAATTTAGAAAGCGAGTGATCTCTCGATGTTGATCCTCGGAATTTGGAAAGATTTTTATCATTTCTCCAGCTAGCTTTATATGTACATCTCCATCAAATTTAGTATCAATCAGTTTTAACATGTCGTTTAAATTGGCTTTTGGCTTAACCATGATTGGCGGTAATTTCCGAATCACGGTGACGCTTTCATCTTCAGCTGCTGCGTCAGTACTCAAGGCAAGAAACTGATTATTTGTGACAGTAGCATCACTTACTTTGTCTTTACTATAAGTAAAGGTTGCCTTCGCAATCAGTTTTTTATGTGGAATTTGAAACTCCCCCGGAGTCCTTGGCTCCCTCATAGCTAGCGATTTGACTCGCATTACGTTTGCTTTTATTCTTAACAGGTACATCTACTTTACTTTTGAGACTACTTTTATTTACATGACTAGAATTAAGCTTGCCATTATTTACAGAACCTACATTAACCTTACTATTATTTACAGAACCTACATTAACCTTACTATTATTTACAACATTACTATTATTACTTTTAGGATTATGCAATGTACATTCACTTATAGGACAATGAAACCGATTTACCCATTCCACCAGGTATTGTCGTTTCTTTAGCAAGTTCTCATTCATTTGAATGTAGTCTTGAGGCAAATCGGATCGTTGCGCATGCGCAACAATAGTGTCAATAACGTCCATTTCTTTAAATGCCGTTGAAATTTGTCGACACATCCCTTCTGGGCTGACTTTTTTTCACTTTCCTTAGAATTTGTTGTTGTAGCATCCATATCCTGTGGCGATAGTACTTGCGGCGGGTCCTGAGAAGGTCCTGTGGCGGTATTGTAAAGGTTGCATAGTGTTATTAAAATCCAGACGGCAAAATAAAAGACGATAATCAATTTTCACAATTACAACATGTTTATTCTACTTCGAACGCCAACTACGTTTTTGTTTTCATTCTAGCGGGAAAATTCCCTTTTTAACAGTGAAAGTAGAAGTAGTTCAATTTGTATTCCATTTTACATCAATAGGTGTCGCTACAGTCCGTTCCCCTCGGTGTTAGTATCCATCTGATTCATCGTTCGGCAGTAGAAACTATGATCATGATCAAAGTTCATGTTCAATGTTCTCAACTGATTGTACAGGAAAAGTCTAAATAGACTGTAAAACTCAACTCCTTTATTCAAAAAACCAAATGCCAATCAATTTCGCTGTTACTGCACAGTTTAAAAATCCACTACAAACTCATCCAAAACAAAACAAATCAACTTTTCCTTAACAAAAATATCACGCAAACAGTATCAGACATATAAATGAAAACCATTTCTGTCATTGTTAGTTACAGCATCCACGCAACATTTTTGTGGGAATAGTTTTAATTTAAAAGAGAAATATTTACGTGTTAAATAAATATACGTGTTTTATCATTGTTAAAGATGAGTTAAATAATAAGAGAACAAATACTGTTATATCTGCACGTATAGCGTTAAATTATATTTACTTGTGTAGCGCGTGTTAATAATAATGTCTTATGTGGCGGCACTCTGTTACTCCTTTCAGGTGATTTCAGGCAAACACTTCCTGTCATTCCACGTTCAACGTACGCTTATGAGATCAACCCTTGCTTAAAATCATTGTCACTGTGGCGTAATGTTGAAAAATTACAACTAAAAGTAAACATGCGCGTTCAAATGCTTCAAGATCCATCCGCTGAAGCATTCTCAAAAGAACTGCTTGATATTGGCGATGGAAAAGTTGCTGTACATAAAAATACTGGATGCATAAAATTGCTGACAGATTTCTGCGCAATCATCGACTCTCAAAATAATCTCATCGACCACATATTTCCCGCACACAATTCAAAAATCTTGATCTACTTTTTCTATAAATTTAAAATTTTTTCACACTGGCAATGGGCTTAGACCAATCGACAAGAACCCTATTTTTTCAAGGATGGAGGTTTATGGTCGCTGCGAGACCAAAGCACTCCGAAAATCTACAACGAATCAAAAATCTTGATTGGTTGGCAGAAAGAGCAATTTTGGCAGCAAAAAATGTGGACGTCAATGGTTTAAATACCAAGATAAAACAGTTGTTGCCAGGTGACTTGGTGACATACAAATCTATCGATACAGTTTGCGTAGCCAATGAAGCTGTAAATTATCCAATTGAGTTTTTGAATTCATTGGATTTGCCAGGCATGCCACCGCATCATTTACAATTAAAGGTTGGATCTCCGGTTATTTTGATTCGTAATTTAAACCCACCACGGCTGCGCAATGGAACACGATTAATTATTAAAAAATTAATGAAAAACGTTATCGAAGCCAGCATTTTGAATGGCAAGTACCGAGACGAAAATATATTGCTGCCACGAATCCCTATTATTCACACAGAAGTGCCAATTGAATTCAAACGTATTTAATTTCCAATTAGATCGGCATTCGCAATGACAATCAATAAGTCGCAAGGCCAAACGATGTATGTTTGTGGCTTAGATTTGGCCACACCATGTTTTTCCCACGGACAACTATACGTGGCATGTTCGCGTGTGGGTAAACCATCCAATTTGTTTGTGTTGGCTAAAGACGGACTAGCCAAAAATATTGTACACTCCATTGCACTTAGAGATTGATGTTGATTATTTTTTAATTGCCATAATTAGTAGTAAATATGTAAATAACTATTTTTGATGTATATACAGCTATTATATAATGTAATTTAAAATATATTTGTTAATTTAATAAAGTATAAAGGATGAAATAATTAAATGGTTAGTGTATTATCATTTTATAGGCCGTCATTGTCTGCAACGTTCCATTCCTCTTCCAATCATAACCACATTTCCACACACTTATAGTAAGTTAGTTTTTTTATTTTTATTTTTATTGAACTAAAAAAATATTTTATAGAAATAATGTAAATGGCAAAACAACGTTTGCCGGGTCAACTAGTATTTATGTATATTTTTTTGATTATTCATAAAAATATGGGTATTATTTTCAAGAGCGGAGTTTTTCGTTTCCTTAATGAATTTTTTGTCTTTGCCCTCTTTCACGTTTCTTATTTCTTTAATTTTTTTAAAATTTCTTTTACGAGCTATTATTATTGAATAATTTAATTTAAATTTCTTTCACGTGTTTTTTTTTTATAAAATCCTTTGGAATTGATATATATTTTTTTTAAATTTCTTTCACGAACATTTTTTATACATATTATTTATTTACATTATTTTCTTCTTTGAAATTGTAACTACGAATCATTTTACACGAAAAGGAAATTGAAGTTTTTAAACAGGTCCTTAATATATTAAATTGAAAATGACAGTTGTTGTAATAATTTATATGTTTTTAAATGACGCAAAACATCTAGTTAAAATAAAAACTTAAACAAAACAATTATGTAATTATTAAATAATTTTATGGATAAATTGTATATATATATCTTTTCTCTTGTTATTTTTTGTGAAAGATCTTTTCGTATGATAAAACTTATCATGTTCTAATTGAAATCATCTATGAGATAGGAAAGATTGTCATCTTTACCTTTGGAGACGATCTTTTTTATGCTAAAATCTTTAAATGTGTACGGAAAGGAGCTGTCTTCAACAACTGAGAAATGGCGCGAAAAATTTGCAACACGCGCAAACAAAAAACCCAAAAGCAAGGAGAATTTGACGTTACATCTAAAATATATTAAATATAAACCTCATTGAAAATTTTATTATTATGTATTTCTTTATATATAATAACAATAGACATAAAGTTTTCGAAATATTATATTTGAATAATATTTTAGTACAAAATAATTCTATTTTAATTTGTATATATATTCTTGTATTCAGTCCTTCTACATTATTCAATTTTATCTTCTAAGTATGTAATTGACTTTATTTTTTTTCATCCAGATGATACCCTAGAAATGTGCAAGAATTTTATTACTTGTTTTAAATTCACGTCCGTATCTAATTTCTTTTATATTCTTCTCTAAAGTTAATCCTTTTAGTTACTGCCCATTCTGAATTAAAAGTTCTATGGGAGCACTTAAACTGAAACTACATTCTGGCAACTTATTACGATAAAGTGCGAAAGCTGACTTACGCCGGTATGAACACTGTAACTGCTGCACTGAGTTACACACTAAGTACTGCGAGCCTGAAATTCAGAATGTACTGTGAAGTGTATATAAATTCTTCTTTTAAGATTAAGAGGATCCTTTCCGAGGAGGTTTGATCAGGTGGTTCTCGTGCGATTAGCGTAACAAGTATGAGGCGTCACACGTTTCATGTAAAGTACATGAAAACCGACTCATCATGCCAGAACTTTCCTGAGGAAAGGATCAAACGAAATTTTTGTTCAGGGAGATTATATATATAATATTGTCTAATAAATAGTGGTAGTTATCATTTTTTAAAGGCAGCAATTCTATATATATTAATTGTTGTTTCAACTATTGGCATTCCATACTCATTTTTTTTTTTTTGCTGCATTACTTATCATAATTCCACCTTTCCTTTTTTAATTTAATACTTAATTTGAACAGAATTAAAATGTGTATGTATTGATTCATTGTATGAAACAAAAATTTAACTTAGACAAAAATATATCTAAGATATCTTTCAGTTTTATACTGCATGGTTATTTGAGATATTTTTTAGTGAAACAAGAGAAAAAACACATTACAATAAATGTCTATTCATCAATAATGCTGAGGTAAGAATGCATAATTGGTTATGTAACAATCGATTTGCCAAACTGTGGGATTCAATTGCATTAAATACCAAGTTAGGTTATCTTATTAGGTTTATATCTTATTTATTTTATCCTACATTTCTTTTTTTAACTCAGATCCCAAAGAAATTTTTTTACTTGTTCGCTTATTCACATTTAGATCTTTTGACGTACAGCGCCCTCTAATAACTTTAAAGAAATTGCTATTTAGGCTAATTTATTTTAAAACTAAAATTCTTAAACGAAATAATTCTTGAAAGATTTGCACCGAAATTGCGTACTAAATTTGTTTACTTTTAATACGGTTCTATCAGGACATGGGACCCTTTCTAGCTAGAATGATCCGTCGAACTACTGAGATACAGTGGTGTTTCATGGATAAATTTTTAGTATTGTACCTCTCATAAACATTAGTACTTTATTATTGAATCCAATGCCACTTTCAAATATAAGCAATCACAGAATACAGTAACACAAGAATAATAGAAAAAAGGACGGTGAAACGAATTGAAGACATTTATTTCGTCTTTTATAGATTATTAATTGTCATATGGAGCAAAATTTCATGAATAGAAACTATCAGTTATGGATATAAAAGATTTAAAATTTCCATGCATTGAGTTGTGTTTTAACATTCACAGCTGTTAATAACTTTTTTTGCTAATTTTTACAATGCATGCACAAGAAAGGACTTACTAAATCTTTAGATCAAGGATATGTGAAATAAGATTCGCCGGCATAGGATCGTGTATTACTTGAATTCTAATGTTTAGTAGCGTCTTCGAGCAATTCATCAAAAAGAAAGTAATTTTTTAGAGCCAATTTGTGTTTTAGGTATTTGGAAACTTTAGAACCAGTGCTGTAGATGAACTGATGGAATAAGAAAATACATTTAAAAGATTATCAAGTTTTCATTGTTTATTTGTGGCTTGTAAGATTAATCTTTTCTTTTTTAAATTTTATATTTGTTGCTTTTAGTAACTTAATTGATATTATTGTTTTTCTTATTAAATTTTCTATATTTTTTATAACTGGCAAAGGGCAAGACTCACGGTACGTAATCCCATTTACCAGGTTGGAGGTTTGGTCGCTGCGGCGACTGTTCTTACCCCGATTTGTAAGATTAATCTTTTATTGCATCTTTCATCTGCTCATCCTTCATTACAATCTGTGAATGAACAGAAAATTCTTGAACACAAGAAGCAAAACCACGGTTCTTTCATGTGGAGTAATTAAAATGTACAAATATTTAATGTGTTACTAAAAATATTCTACAAAAGATGTTTTATTTGATTATAAAGCTGAGAATTGTGCAATAGACTTTGATATTTGCAACTTTTAATGCCTTCATCCAGTGGAAGTAGGAAGCACAAAAAGATGAAAAAAAAAAGTTTATACCACAGTGGTACAATAAAGTATGCTGATGTATTGAATCATTATAAATGACATTGATCTGGTTTTTATAAAAGTTAAGGCATAAGCATCTAACATCTAAAAATACAGGTTAATGAAGGAAAACAAAAATTTTTGTCCTGCAAGTATAAAAATTATAGAAGCTCTTGATGGAAAATATTCTGTTATTTATTATTATTTTTATTTTTTTTAACTTTCGTTGGTCATAAAAATAAACTCTGTCAGCTTAAATTAATCAATTTGAACAACAAAATTTGGCTGAAAAAATTTAATTGAAAAATATTTTCTGAGAGATAATGTAAGGAGTGTGTAGGGAGAGATTTCCATGTAAATTACAAAACATACTAGTTATGCTTTAAATGTTGATATAGTGGTGAGAGAGGCATAAGAAGCCCTTCTACATATACTTGTGTTCTCTTCCACAAAGAAAAAGAAGAGGAATTAAAAGAGTATAGAACATTCTGTGTATATGCAGATGGAACCCATGATCTAAATAGTTATGGATTCGAACTGATATCTTTAACTTGGTTATGATGAATTTCGCAAAGAGTTTCCATGTACTTTTTATATCAATAAAAGAATTGATGAGCAATCTAAATATGTTTTTTATTTACATGAAAATTTAATTTTGAACAAAAATAACTAACATTTTTATGTCACATATGGCAAATGAATTTGAAATGGATTTCACAATTAATTAATAGTTGACTTGCAAATTTTACAGCAAACTGCCTTCCATTCCTTTATATCTATCTGTTATTGACATTTTATTTTGTAAGTAACAGATGTCTTCAACCATTGAACAACATCATTAAAAGGTTAATATTTTAGAAGTGAAAGTTTAAAGAAAAGCTTAAAACCCATTATGAAATATATATTACCCATTGGCTCAGTGTCATTAACATTTGAAGTTATATTTTACAGTTAATAATATCCCATTTCTATTAAATATAAATTTTATGAAATTATAGAGAAAGAATATAAAACTTTAATTTTATCTGAAACAAAATGGGTCAGTTTGTTTGTTATTTAAAATAATATGATTCTGAAAAAAAGAATCTAATTATTATTGTATTCTTCATAATTAAATTTCATTAATCTTATTTCAAGATAATTAATCGAGTTCCCCCCAAACCCCCCAAAAAAAAAAATCAGTGATCAATAGTAAAGTTTTAAATTTATTATTTTCTTCAATATTTAAAATGAATTGGTTAAATGAATTTATATTAAATTTAAATATGATTCTAAAAATAAACGATTAAAATATATTTGATTAAAAATGACCCTATAAATCTTATAACAATTGATATTTTACAATATTTTATCAGAATTATTTGTTGCTGCTGGTTATATATATTAAGATAATAATATTAACGAAATTGATATAAAATGACTATTTTAACAACTATTCATCTATAATGAAATATAATATAAAACAGACAAATCTTTAACTCATAGTATTTAAAATTGCATTTTTTTCTTAACATTTTGTAATTCATTAAAAAATTAGTAATTGACTATACGTGACTTTTGGGCAGACATATGTTAAAAGAATAATTTAACTAAATTAAAGAATAATTTCTCTCAAGGTTTTTTTTTTTAGGTTACACAAAAACAATCAAAAGAAAAATCTTTAATTTTACACTCTATTGCTTCAATAATAGATCAATTTTTAGGACGCAATAATTCATAGTATGGAAAAAAAAAATCAAAATTAGGCAATTTCAATGCATATTTATATACTTTAAAAATAATAAAGATATCAAATCAAATTATAAACGGCAATGAATTCATATATATAGTTTAATTTTATAATAAAATTCTTTGTTGTGAAAATATTGAATTGAGAAACATTCTTCAGTTTTGTTTTGCGATATTTTCAGTTTTTTTATTTTGTTAAAATATAATATGAATTTTTCATAGTTTATAATTATTCACCTTCAAATAATATTATAATCAACTGAGAGAATATACAATACACAAAACCAAATATGTGAGCATGTCTTTTAATATTAAAGACATGCTCACATATTTGGTTTTGTGCTAGATAGATGAGATGTACTGTATAGATGAATTCTTCATATATAAAATTAAACTATAGAAATGTTATCTAAAACAGGTTACTGAGTATTTATAATGTAGAAATATCAATATATATTTATAAACAATTTCAGTGAAATTCCAGATGTACAAATCTAGTGAAAAAAAATTGTACAACTTAAATAAATAATTTGTTATATGATTATTAAAAGAGTGAAAGACATTTAAAATGTAAGAAAAGCAAACAAATAATCATACACTGCCAAACATTTTTACAATATTTAAATCTTGGGGAAAAAAAAAAAAAAAAAAAAAAAAAAAAAAAAAAATGAAATGGTGTATCACAGATGTAAGAAAAAGGGAACTAATTAGTAGATCTTTCTATTCAGTAAATATAATGAGTTCAAATTTCTGCAAACAAATAGTACAATCTGCACAATTAAAAAAAATTATTATTAATGTTTTGATTTTAAAACAAATTTTATAAATTTTTAAGATCATTATTGAACCAACATGTTATCTTTATATTCTATGATTCTCATATGTGAGCCATGTATCTCATATGCTTGTATTAATAATTATTGATCATAATTAATATACGAGCAAGCATTTATGAACTAACAACAAGCTCTGCAAACAATTTTACACTGAAAAACATAATTTTCTACATTTTTTAACATTATAAATACTATTTATTTACAAATATTTGAAGTTTTTATCACTTATCAAATATGAAACTTCAACTTGCTTAAATATTTTAATTTTCACAAAACACATTTTTTGAAGGGGAAATTTTTTTTTTTTATGTAAATTGAAATAATGGGCATTGAATTCTTCATATTCACTCTTGTACATTCATATGTAATATAAAATTAAATAATTCAAAAATTTTGTAATTTTTAAATGTTTTTAAAAACACTGAAATATAATACTTAAAAAATTAACCAACATTTCAAATGCTTAGTATTTATTGAACTACATCAATATGATTTTAATGAATCTACCTCTCATAAAAATCTGATGTGATACCAAAGTCATTTTTTATTATTTAACATTGATCTTTTATACTCTGAAGAGGTAAATTAATTTAAAAATACCTGCTTTGAAATAATTAATTAATTACACCTTGATATGCAATAAACAAATTGTAATAAAATATTTAATAAATCAAGTATTTATCTAAAGGGATCCACAGAAAAAAAGGCAGAGAAACTACCAAATACTATAAATGGAATGTAACTCAAATTCCAGGATTAGCCATCATCGCTATTTAGAGAGAATGTAATTTTGCTTCCTTTTTGGTTAGAATCTAAATTAAAAATAATAATAAGTCAGCTATCTACAATATATTGAAAAAAAATATGATGAACAGATAATAGAATATGAATAGATAATTCTAATAATCAATAAATAGATATTAATTTTAAATATCGAGGGAAATAAAAAAAATAATAATTTTAAAAATATATGCTATATAATGTAAGATGTAAAAAAAAATATTGGACAGTAAAATCAAAAAAGACTTTTAAAAGAATATAAATAATAAGAATGTTAATTATGAATACTGTAAATAATTAAGATTAAATAAAAAAATAATATGCATATAACTTTAATGACACCAAAGCATTTGTTATTCTTAATTATTTTGTAAGAAATTACAAAATAATTAAGAATAACAAATGCTTTGGTGTCATTAAAGTTATATGCATATTATGAGTATTTTATGAGTATAAATTGTAATGTTAAGAAATTATATCTTCACTATTTTTTATGACCCCTATGTGTATGAGTTAAAATTGTAATGTTAAGAAATATATATCTTCACTAAGTCTCTTTATCTTGATTTACACTTACATAAATATTTTATAAAATTTACTAACTTAATTATCACTTTCCTTTAATTATGTTAACTATAAACAAATTAACAAAGCTTCTTTTGGAAAAATATTGCTTAAGAAATAAAATATTCTTGAAAAGAAAATAAGAATATTCGCAGCATATCAGAAAATAATCTGAGTGATACTTAAATAGGTTTTATAATTATATTCCTTTTCATATTCAATAATTTTTTTAATATGAGCTAATATACAATGTTTTGCTAAATAATGACTGTTCAAATTTGGGAATTAGTCATGCAAACAAAATCTGTGCTTTTTTAATGCATATTTTTGAAAAAGAGCTTTTCTGCATTTATTACACATAATGTTCTGAAAGAATTTAAATTAAAAAACAATAATAAAAACATATATAATTTTATTGCAAATAAAAAAATAAAGGGCTATGAAGAGAAATTATTCTCAATGCCAGAAATACTTCAGATTTAGAAATACACAATGCCAGGATTAAAATAATACTTCAATGATCTTGCTAATGAGGGTTTTTTTTAAACACTTTTTTTGTTAGAAAATTAAAAGCTTTAATTTTTTTTAAAATAAATTTCCACTTAAATTCAATTTGCAATTGAAATTGATTGTTGAAATTAGACATAATTAATTTACTTAGACCCAATCCAAGCAAATTTCAATTCCAATTTTTATTATATGATAGTGTTGGAACTTATTTTACTCATACTGAAAAATTTGATTGTTAAGAAATACAAAGAAACATTGTAAAAGATCAATTGCCATGTTTGAACACTGACTAATGTCTACCATAAAATTACTTTACTTTTTTAATTAAAATTACTTTACTTTTTAAATGCCTTCAAAAAGCAAGGCAAAACCCTCTTCCGAATAATTTATTATCAAGATATGGTCTTAACAATTTTAATAATTTATTAGTTGAATTAATCAGATTAAATTCAACTTATTTTTATGTTCGAATCCTGTCATGGATGTTTGTAAGTGTCTCAGAATCCACGTTAAACTGTAGATCTCTGTTTAATTAGTCCAAAGTGTGCATAAAGTGACAGTTGAATGACAACCCACACCATTTGTTGCAGATAGAATGCGAGTAAATTTTCTGTCTTCTTAAGATGACTCTTTAAGACATATGTAGAAATTTTTTTTTCCAATTTAAAAACCGCATAGAAAAATCATATTGATGTACATTATCATTTATAATAGAAAAATCGTAGCATAACGGATTATTGAATGATCCTAGTTGCCTGAAACGGCTGAGCACATAGGTTCAAAAATTTGCACTTGGACACTCCACCCATTTGCGCGCTTTACCGAAGTATGGTTCTGTTGGTTTAAACCAGGGGTGGCCAACCCAACTTTGGAAATGCATCACAACTCCACGGGCCGCATATGAAATCATATATTCCCCTATTAGATTTAGACCTACTATAGACATTTTATTGGAGTGAAACATTGGAACATAATGAGTTATTATTATTGTGCTTATTATTATTCTTACACGTAGACATAGATAATATGTTGTTATTCTAATGCAGCTGGCAATACAGACAGTTAATCTTTATGCCATAAGCAAGGGCTGCACTGCTGTTACTCATTGAGCACTGTCCAGAGGGGCACGTGTAGCTTGAAGATAGGCCACGGACGCGAGTCACAGTACTCCCCCCACAACGCTCTACAATCCTATTAGGACCAGAACCTACGGTTTAAAGTGGATTCCGAATCACTACAAACATCCATGGCACCACCGGGATTCGAACCCGATTGCCTGTAATGCTGAGTGCCAGCCACCCGGCCATCAGGCCCACATAGATAATATAATAATAATGATAATAAACGCGTATTGTACAACACAAACGCACATTGTACGCACAAATCGATGTCACTTTGGGTATTTGCACATCGTCATTGGTGTTGCAGGTTAGCTTCTGTTATGTTTGAGCGTGTTTTGTGTTGGCTCAATTTCATTTTCGAAAAAACGATTCGCAGGTGTAAGTTGAATCAGAAGGTCTAACAACTTTTGTGCCAGATTTCTCAAATTGGAAAATTTCTCTTTTGTAACGTAAGTGTTATAAAAATCTATTTTTGATTCTGATGTTTCTAAAATGCGTTTTAATTCTACATTGCAGCGTTTTAATTCAATATTGCATTGTTAGTCAACCTGTTCCATTTCGAAATATTCTGGGGCCGACTTGATTTCAACTTGAAAAGAAGATGAGTATATTTTAAACAAATTTTTGTATTTGTCTAATTAAATAACTTAATCGGCTTTCAAAAGCAGCAGTAAATTTTCTTATTTCTTTTGCATATTTGATATAATTTTGGATATATGGATGCACAAATAATGTATATTTTAATGCATTGATTTTCACTACTTTGGCCATTGTAAAATAAATATATTTTGTGAAAGTGTGATACATCTCACGGGCCGGAAAAATATTCAAGGCGAGCCGCGGGTTGGCCAGCCCTGGTTTAAACAAATCTTTTAACGCTAAATGCTGTTTCTAAAAGCACAAATGCTTGTTTTAACACTGGAAGAAGCAGGGATCTGCAATGACGTCACAAACTCAGCATCATGCAGTGACTGAGTAATCTCGCTGTCCCAGCTTTGTCACTGATGCACCTGAAAACTGTTCAGTTTGGCGTTGAATTGCAATTGCGTCAGAAGCTTTAGTGTTTACCTTTTCTGAATGACGAGGAAAGTACAGATAGTGCCTATTTTTAAGGAACCATTCCCTGTCCATTGAATACTACCATGGCCACCAGGTAGGATCTTTTTTAGGACCAAGATTTTTTTTATCAAATGGTTTTAAATTACTTCTTTATATATTAATATAAAATTTTAATATGTTAATAAATTAATATTTATGAATCAATATAGTATTGGGTTGGTGCATAATTATAAGGCGTTTCTTTGACGTGCTATAAAAATTTACAATATTTTATAAATTTATGAATGAAAATATCCTTCCACTTTTAGGTTATAAAAATGCGTGTCGATAATCATACTCATATTCGTCATAATATGCTGTACCACTTTGGGAAACGATGGAAAGCAGCGCAGTCATTTCGCGATCTCGACGAACTTTTCGGTGAGGGCACAATCAGCGAAAATCGATGCAGAGAATGGTTTGCCCATTTCAAATCTGGCGGCACTAGCTTCGAAGATAATCCAGGAAGAGGTCAACCATCGGATTTCTACGACCAAGTACTTTTAGGCAGCCGTGGAAGGGGATGAAAGCTTGACAACTCGAATGCTGGCCGACAACTTCATGGTATGGGCATAGGCTGGATGGATTCCCCACGAACTCAGCGACAACAATAAAACGAACGTGTCGGAATTTTCACCGATTGGCTTCAACAAAATGAGCGGGGTCCGTTTCTGAAGGATCTTGTGACTGGGGACGAATCATGGGAATCATTTCAAACGAATCATTTCAAAAACCTCAAAAGAAAGAAGGCCAGCGTTTCGCCAGGAGATTCACCAAAAGGAATAACGAAGGACGTGCACTGTAAGAAGGCAAAGTGGTGTTTATGGTAGGACAGAAGCTGAATCACCCATTGGAAAATCATCTTAAACGGGATTTGTTATTGGTGGAACGCAACCCAAAAATGAGTATGATTATCATTATCGAAACGCATTTTTATAACCTAAAAGCAGAAGGATATTTTCACTCTTAAATTTATAAAATATTGTAAATTTTTATTAAAATACAGCACGCCAAAGAAACACCTGATAATTATGCTCCAACCTAATATTTAGATTTCTTTCAAGGTTTCTTTTGAATGGTTATTTATTTGCAATGAATTCAATCAATTTTTTTGGTGTCTTTTAGTATTCATTTCAAATGCATTTATTCTTTATTTAACTTCCCGTTGTTCATAACTATTCTTTATATGGAGAAACATATTTTAAAATTATAATTATATTCTCACATCAAACTCGAATATAAGGGAACTAAAAATTAGAAAAATAACGTAATTTGAAAAATAAGATTTCACGATGTAACAACCTAGAACATTTAATGCTATTCTTCTTCCCATTGTTGTTGTAGGCACAATTGTTCAAATAAATTTGATAATCATTGTTTTATTTCATTTATGACTGTAGTAAAATGCATTTCGACAAAAGCGCCTGAAGTCGATTTCAAGTAACTAAATTTGTTTTGGTCAAGTCAAATGACCGAAAGACAACAAAGCGTTATAAAGAGAGGAAGAAACTTTTGTAGTGTCTGTGAGCTTAACAGACCTAACTCCATGTCATAATGAATAAGTTAAATCATTTGCTATGAGTTGAAGCGGGTTGGCCCCCCTGGATTAAAGCAATCATTAGCAACTTATTAAAATTAATATATATATATATATATAATAAAAGCTTTTATTATCATAAAAATGTAGAATTCTGTACATGTTTCGCTCTGTTCAGCAGTTCGTTTGCCTTTCGTGCAAAGGCTGTCAGACTGTTCAGTTCGTCGTTCAGGTTTTCAGTGAGGAGGTTCTGAAACTCTCTCATGAGATGGGAAAACTCCATGGACAGAACTTCTGTCTGGAGAGGTTGAAGCCCGCAAGTCCTCCTCAACTCGTCCACGAACATTTTGAATTCACTCTGAGGAAAGTCTTCGTGCAGCCAGAAACAATCCTCCGCGTACAAGCTGTCTCTGTGCATAACTTTATATGCAGTCACTAAACTGTGCGCAACCTGCGCGCAGCTGATTTCGAACAGGCAGCTGCTGTGCGTTTCTGATTGGTATCTGGCGAGTTCCAGCAACACGTCTTCCGTTATCAGGTCCTTTTGGAACACCTTATGAGCTAAAAGTATTCCGTTCGCTGTCACGTTGAAGACCATCCTGTCAATGGAGGCCACCACCACTGTCTCGTCCAGCAGTAGTTTGGGGATTTGGTTGTCGTGCAGAGTGATTTCTATGGACCGTCGCAAAGTTCGTGTCCACATGCCAACTGTCGAACTTAATGGATTCGGCTGGATTGTGCTATCGTCTCTGGTTTGCTTCAGAAAAAAAATTAGGTCCTTGAAATTTTCCATGCTCTTTTCGATGACCGAGCAGATGTAGTTGTTGTATCTCACCTCTATTCTCAGAGAGCAAATGACTTCGAAGTAGAATTCCACTGTCAGGGGTTTCAGAGTGACCGCTATCTTTTCCATCACGTCTTCGTCGTCCAGTTTGGACACTATCAGCTGTAAGATGACGAAGCAAGTGTTGATGTTATGGTAGCTGCAACTGGCTGCTAAAGCAATCAGGTTGTAGTCCCGGTGGACGTTGGGCAGCAGATTGTAAAGAGGTGAAGTCAAATCGCACAGATAAGTGGCACTGAAAATTCTGCCTTCGGGATCGTTTTTACTGGGAGAAATGTATCGCGTTACGACAGCCAATTCCGCCGATCCGTGAGACAGGTCTAGACTTGCTATGACATTGTCCAAGTCATTCGCACTTTCCAGAATTTGATCGATCAAACTGGGGTCTGATCCTTTTTTCCACTCCTTCATCAAGCCAGAGGTCTCCCTGCTACAATCCGCGAGTTGCAGATGGGCAGTCCTCCACCATGACATCAGTTGCAGCCAATCAGATGCAAAAGTGCCATAGTTCAGGGTGGAGAATTTTTCTGCGTATTTCTCGAGACTGTAGCATTCGTGCAGGGTGAGCGGTTTGATGAAGTAACCCGAAGATGACAGGTTGTCGTACCTGGGCAGAAATCGTAACGAACTGAAAAACTCTGCCGTGGAGGGGGGCTTGGAATTTGATTTGGCATCCGTGATTTCGTGAGAATCGTTTGTGATCTCAAACATTTTGTAGGCGTTGATGATGTCCATCAATTCGAAGCGGTGGATTCTCTGCATGATCGTGGACTTGGCTGATTCCTCGAACTGAGACTGGGACAGGTAGAAGCTGTAGAAAACGTCCAACTCTATGTCGCGCGTGCCCGATTCTGTGATGTCGAACAAGTACACATTCTGATCGATGAAGAAATCGGGAGATTCCTCGTCGGACCGGAGACACTTCTTCTTGTAGCAGAGCGACATGGAGGCGATCAAGTACATCTGGTTCCATATGGCCAGTCTGTCCCTTTTCGGTTTCGCTGACTCAACCGGAACCGGTTTCTTTTTCTGTCTCTGTAAAAGAAAAATGCCCTTATATGAAATTCTTTGTAAATATGCAAATGATTGTCAATTTTTATAAGTACCATATGTTTAAATGTATAAGCTGAGAACTGTTAAACCTTTTTTTACAGATAAATTACGGGGACTAAAGGGTGTTGTAACGAGAGGTTTCTTTTTATTTTATTAAAAAAACAGTTTAATGGAAAATGTGATATATCTGAATCCAAACTATGTAATTCATAAAATATGTACCGAATTGCCATCTTGACCCTTCTTACAGGTTTCCTCATTTGAGGAAATTTTCCCATCACATTTAAGCGCAATTGTGGTTCTATTTCGCGAATTTAATGCTCTGATAGTGTCTTTCTCTTGTTGCTGGAGCATCGGAATAGACATTATCTTTAAGATGGCTCCACGCTGAATGTCTGAGTGTGTTAAATCGCACGGCAGATTAACGAACGTACGGCGTTATCCGAGGTTTCCTGGCTTCAATTCTGAATTTTGTTAGCTTTTAGACGAGGATCTTTTTGCAAAATACGGTGCAAACGAGTGTCTTTTGCAACAATAAAAGCTGAATCAACGAAATTTTCACTAGTTTTATAATCAATATTTCAATGCGTTGTACTAATATTCAACTTTCCCTTTTCGTTAACCGTATAATTTTTACTATTTGAATATCAAAAACAAAGCTGGAAATTTGACGCACGAAAGTCGCCAAATATAGTCCATCTTTATCTCTTTAATTTACATTTCTTAAGTTTATGGGAAATTTTTTTTTTTTTTTAATGAAATGAGTTGTGTTATTTTCGAAATTGTTTATAGTACTGTTTGTTGCGTCTTCGCTAAAACGAAAAAACTAATGTTGGTAAAGTAGTCTTATTATAATAGTAACTAGTCTTATATATAATAGTAAGAAATCTTTGTTTAAAATTTTTATAAATTTCATTGATAGATGACGCCACTAGAAAACGTACTAAATGCAAGGATTTTTCAAAGTAGAGGAGTGCAAGCAAACTATCTTGAGTTTCTCTTAGGTGATAGCAACCCTGCTTGTATTTGGGAGGGTGTTTAATAAGAAATTAAATGGTCATGGAAGCATAGAACCGTATAACGGTAGAACTAGTATTAGTAGAACTATTCTTCAACGACTCAGACGTCTATTTCGTCTATTTGTTCTTCGTCAAAATCCGGCTGCAAAAGCAGATAACTACAGTTAGTCCTGGAATATGGGCTTTAATACATATGTTTTTAATCGTATTTCATTTGTCATTTTAAAGGAAAGGGGCTTTAATGTTGCCACAAGTTTGTTAATTAAATGGCAAGATACCGATTATACTAGATAGCGAATCGTAGTGATTTAAGAATGCTGCTGTCAAAAATACAATCAAGGATTCATTCATATTAAGTTTCGTTATGTTCATTATATTCATTTATTATGTTATATTCAATGTTGCTGTGGTTAATTTTAGTAATTTTTTTTATAAATTCAAGCTACAAAGTGTCTCATTTACAATATCTTTATTTATGATATTTGAAGACGTGAGAAAACGGGGAAAAACACACGTGTTTTTTTTTTTTTGCTCATATCTTTCTGTTAGTGCTTAAAGGGTGGGGGTGCTAAGTGAATTTTTTTTCTTAAAGGGAATGGTACGGCAAATAAGATTGGGAACCAGTTGTGTAGATGAACTTCAAAACTTCTAATAATTAATATCTGATTGATTAAATTAATTTTAAATCCAAAAATTGAAAAAAAAAAACCCCGATTATTTTCAATTATCAGAATTGTACAGAGCAGAATTGTGTTTATTATCTGACTACTATTAAATCTCAAATGAGAACCAATTTTATATTTTCATAACTTGAGAGTTATCTTATGATACTGCAGATGAAAAAAAAAAAAAAAAAACCCCTTTAAAAATCTTAAAATGGGCAATTCATTCCATAATTGAGGGATAATATTAAAATGTTTAATTATTTTGTACAGTCCGAATTTAATTATTTGTAGTCATTCATTGATTGTATTGAAAAGTAGCAATTAACTAGCAGCTAGTCTAGCAAAATGGGCAACGTATCCTGCTGCCATCTATATGTAAAACTTGAAGAAAAAACAGGTTTTTATATTATGTTCATTTTCTATTATTAAAAAACTGAAAAAATTGCTGACTACATTTTTTTCTAAAGATAGTTAAATATAAAGAAAAAGGAAGTTTTTTAAAGTACTTTGGAATTTTGTTATTCCTGAAGTGTTCACATATCATCATATACAAAATAAATAAATATAGTCACGTAGATGAGATATAGAATCCGGTGGTAAAGAGCTCACCGGTCGCGTAATAAGAGATTTCGAATCTACTGGCGACGATCATTGCAGTCACTGCTTTCAGAAACGAGGTGACCTGATGGCGATTATGATAGCATGTATAAGCATCTCATATCAACAATTTCTGACTTACTGGGTCCTCGCCCCATACCATGTTCAAACGCCGAGCAATAGTCCTTGCTTGGGGCCTGATGGTCGAGTGGCTAACGCTCTGGCCTTTGATACCACAGGTATAGGGTTCGAATCCCGGCGGGACCATGGATATTTGTAGTGTTTCAGAATCCATTTTAAACAGTAGGTCCCGGTCTCATATGACCGTGCTATTCTTTCTAGTAGTGAATGAATATTCGGTTGAAATCTAGAATACTGTACCCCTGAGGAAGTCGCCAATCTTGCAACCCTGAATATTTCGCCAATTTCTTTAGGGTTACAATACTGTAATTAGAGGAATTCGTAACTTCCTTTTCCAAACAATACAATGACTATTTTATTGCTATTTCGATAATTATTTGCAAAATTCTTATTTGCAGTAAATAAGAGCAGAAATATATATTCTTTCAAATAAGTATTCCAATAAATTATTGATTATGAGATTGTTCTTATAACTTATGTCGGCCACTGATACAGAATATAAATTTTTATGATGTTGCCCTTCTTAAAAATACGAAACAAACAATAAAACCTATTTTTCATTTTATTAATAACTTAAGTTTGATTATAAAATTATTTTTCTTTTTAATGATGTTGACATAGTTCAGATTTTGTGGCAACCGTTATTTGAATTCGCGCGGAAAAATTTAACTTTCCAATTTTAGAACGTTAGTTCCCTTTAGAAACTAGTAATTTTTTCTGTGGCTTTGTGATGTTGTTCTTATTTTCTTCATTCATTTGCAAGGACAGGTTATAGTGAGGCAAGAGAAATATCATTTTCGCCTCCAACAAATGATATAACAGAATAAAATGTAAGTTATTCTCTGGTTTCTTTTTCTTTCTTTTTTTTTAATATTGTTTTATCATTCGAATTCGACATCTTAAACAACATGAAATATTTTTTGACTTAGAAGGAAAAAAATGTAGCGTATTAGGGAATAAATTTGGAGTAATTTTATCGTAATAGCGATTATTACTGTTGTTAAAATGAAGCATTTTTGTGAGTTAGCAAAACAAAATTCCACAAAAGCATTTGGCGTTAAAAGAATTAAATTTGGGCATAAAAGCAAATTAGGAACAAAATTTTAGTAAAATAGTGATATATGTTGGCGTTAAATTGATAGTATTTGGCGTAAAAGCAAAACTAAAATTCTGCCATAATAGCGATAAAATTTTGGCGATAAAGAGATATAAAGTTCTTAAAAATAAAATAAAGCTCATAATAAATAAAAGTGGCACTATTATGCCCGAAAATTTGGCGTTAAACTAGCATTTTAGGAATAAAATTTCTCTTAGTGATAAAATGTGGCGATAAAGCAATACTTTTCGGCGTAAATTCAATTTAAAAATAAAATTTAGCTTAGTAAATATATTTGGCGATAAAGCGATAAATTTTGGCGTAAAAGCATTTCAGGAATAAAATTTTGGCAGGGTAGTGATAATATTTGGCGTTAAAACGATACAATGCGGCTTATAAGCTATCTAAGGAATAAAATTAGACGTAATAGGTGTTTGGTTACTAATATTAGAGTAATAAAGAATTTTGGCAAGGAATTTTGGCGAAATAGCGTTTTACAACACTATTTCGCCAAGTAAACAAACAAAATGGCTGCCAAAGGGGGATGACTTTGTAAAATCGCTCTTTGGCAGCCATTTTGTTTGTTTACTTGGCAATCCTAGTGATGGATTTTGGCGTAATATCGTTTTACCGCTAACTACGGCATTCGTTATTATGTTTATCTGGCGACTTGACATCTTGGCGATGTATTTGGTACAAAGGGTGCAAGATTCTAGATTTTTACCGAATAGTCAGTTAAATGAATTTTTAATGTATGAATTTTAAGTTTGTAGTTGCTAGAATAACAAATTACTCTGGTGAATATTGATATCGTTTACAGAAGGTAAGATTGTGCTTACGGACATTAAACACCTACATGTTTCAGTCGTTAAAATTTTTATCTGGAGTGACTTATCTTTGGTATATCAGTTAAAACTATATTGAGGCTCGATAACGGAAATCGCGGCACGGTCGAGGTGTTTAACGTGCGGAATTAAAGAGGGTCCCATTGCATCAATTTTGGTGTCTGCCTACTTACCGGTTTCAGCTACAGGGTGCTCTAAATAATGAAAGTTTTAAAATATAGTCATTGTGTATTTCCGAAAAGATTTAAATAAAAGACAAATAGGTATACGCATCCAACTGTTTGCCGGAGATTTGATGTTGCTAGTGGCACAAACAGCAATGCACAAAAAACAAATTTAAAAGTCCCCTCTTAAGGATGAAAATACTTTAATAGGTTTCAAAAAAGACCTTGCTTTAATTAAATATTTGATAATGATCAAGGTGAAAACAGATTTAATGGAAAAGGAGGTTTTTGTAAAGATTTTTGTACGTAACCTTCAATTGTAAACAGAGAAAAATGGATATGGTAGGTAGGAAGTACAAAGTTTCGTACCACGCCATAGCTGTTATTTAATATTAATCTTGGAGCTTACCCGCTTTTTTGCGCTGCCGCACCAATTCATGGACTGCTCAAGTTTCTTACAAGTCCAAAGCGTAGCGAGGCAAGACTTCCTAACGTGGAGCCTCTCTGTTACTTGTTCTAGAAGGGACAGAACTTTGTGAAAGCTTACCACGTAATTCCACCGCACTGGAAGAGGGTAGAACAGAAACATTGCTCAAGAACAACAAACAGTTTGTCATGGCTCACGAAAAGATACTGAAATAGGACGACAGTTAAAGTGAAAGATAACTTTAAAAATATTTAGATAGTTGCCACGCGATGTGAAACGTTTGGACAGTTTTTTCTTTTCCCCCTCAAAAGTTATACAGGAAAACGATTAGCTTTTTTATCTAAAAATAAAAAGCACGTTACGCGTTTTTATAATATACTAATGTGTCCAAAAAGTAAGACCAGTTTTCAATTTAAATTTCCCGTGGCATATGGGATTTCAATTTTTTTTCTTTTTTAAGTTATTAGTACTGTCTTTGACGTCTGTGTGACATTTCACGTCAAAATATTCATTAGTGCTTGAGTTACGCTTGGTTTTGTGAGATGTTAAAACTGATTCCGGCGATTTTTGAAATGTCTCTTCAATCGACTCTAAACGGTGTCCACGAAGTGGTCTTTTTGAGTTTAGGGAATAGTCAGAAGTAGCACGATGCTAAATCAGGGGAATACGGTGGTTGTGGAACGATATAGGTTTCATTTTTGGCGAAAAAGTCACGAAGAATCAATGCAGTGTGAGCTGGAGTATTCAGTTTTCGACACCAATCGAGATTTGACGCATCTGAGGCCCAAAACATTTCTTAAAATGGAATTTTGAAATTACAACATCATCAGCAAGGTCTCTCATTGTAAATCGACGGTTTGCAAGCACCCAATCTTTTAATTTTTTGGACGTGAACTTCGTCGGTTGAGGTGGATGGTAACATATATAACTGGGGTTATATAGGTTAGTTATAGGGAGCTTAGGGGTCTGTTTTATTACTTCTCTATGGATAGGACAATAGCCATGGGGAAATTGTATGAAGATAAAGGGTTTACGTTTTTCTGAAACTTAAGGTAACTTAGCGAAGACAAAATGTCATACCCATCCCTCGCTCTGTATTGAAGCTCGGCTGCCGATCAGACTCATAGCGTGGATGTTTAGTTGGACACGAATCATCTCATTCCATAAATCATGCAATTCATGAAGCCTTCCCATAGGAGAACAATACGGATGAAAATGATTGATAAAAAATAATTGATCGCCAAGATATATGATTCCCTGGAATTTCCGGAGCGTCCTTTCTGAAATCCCGTAATTCGGGGATTTTCCTGGAGAAACAATCCTCGTCTAAACTGGAGAACGAGCTTAACATGATCAATATATATTTTTTTCCTCGGAACTGGTCATGTACTATGTTTAGCTAATACGTAATCAATGAAATGCATTTTTTTAATAGACTTTATTTATTAACGGAAAGAGCAGGAATGAACAAGTAAAAATAAATAACGCGTGGTCTTACATTTCTATGCAGAACACATTTACTGAAGTATCTTTGGTGTTGATTTAAAAAGAAAAATAATAATTAATAAATAAATTTTTGGCAAATTTTTCTTAAAATTTACTTTGGCAATGTACAGGGCTTCGGCCTGATGGCCGAGTGACTAGAGCTCTAGCGCTCGGTGCTACAGGTTTCGGGTTCGAATCCTAGCAGTGGCATGGATGTTGGCTAAAGCTTCGGAATCTAGTCTAATATTAAGTAAGTTTGTAAGTTCTAATCTAATATTACCTTAGAGCGTAGGGTTGACAACCCTGCCCCGTAAAAAGAAAAGATCATCTGTCTCGAAACCTGCCAGTAGGTAGACGGCCTTGGCCCACTATGAGGGCTGTTGCACCACTGATAATGAATGTACAGAGCTTTGAGAATTACGATTTACAAATATGTTTTTCAGTTGTCCCCAACTTAAGATTAGGAGGAGTTGTCCCTAATAAAAGATTAAAAGCCCTCTTTTTTTGGGGTTTGGATTAATTTGTTGCTCTACGGTCATCTTGTGTACACTTTGTATCTTTTGTATCATCTTGTACACATTGAAATCTCCCGCTCATTAGAGCGGGACCTACTGTTGAACGGGGATTCCGAACCCATCACAAACAGCCATGCCACCGTCAGGTTTCGAACCTGAAACATGTGGTACCAAAGGCCAGAACACTAGCCTAATGACCATCAGGCTGCCATTTGTTTTTGGGACTTGAAATATATTCAATAACTATAAGGGAGTTCATGTGCTTCCATATTCTTGGTCTGATAATCATTTGAATTGAAATTCACTTTTTATCATTTAGATTGAATGAAGTTTGAACAATTCCACCAGTCGACTCAACATTCTTAGTTCGGTTTGGTTCGTCACTCTACGGCCATCTAGTGCACACTTTAGGCTAAACAGACCGGGAACTACAGTTTAACGCGGATTCCGAACCACCACCAAACATCCATGCCACCGCTGGGACTCGAACCCGAAACCTGTGGTACCGAGCGCCAGAGCGATAGCCACTCGGCCATCAGGCCCCTGCAACATTTTTTGAGTTCCATTCGTTTACTTTTGGAGGTGAAATGTAGATAAAAATAAATGAAACATTTCTGTATCTTTGTTACAATAATAAAATGCCCGTCACTGAATACTTCCATTGCACTTTGAATTTCTTCCCAAGTGCGTATTTTAGATTCGTATTCAAATCGCTTATTTCAAATAGTTCGAATTCTTCAAAGAACAAAGTCCATTGCTTATTGTATAAAACTCAGCAACTATAGATTTTATAGATTCTTCATGTTTTTGAGTTTGAGTGTCTTTTTAAAGTAAGATTTTGGTATATTAGAGAGTTTTTGCATAACATTTTTTTATCGTCCGATATTTTTTTTTCTCCCTGGCGCGCATGCTCATAGGAAATTGCGCATGCGTATCTGTAATAATGTTTCCTACGAGAATGCGCGCTAGGGAGAAAAATATATCGGGCGATAAAAATACAGTATGCAAAAACGCGGTTACCAATGCTATTACCATTATAATTATTCCATTGCCTATATAATAAACAAAGTACGGGACTAAATAGTCTAAAGGAATATAAACGCATAAAATTGATTAAAAGAAGAATCCGGGAGTTCTGAAGCCTCTTTTACGAGGCATCTTCCAGCGTCGTTATCTGAAAAACTCTCGTCCATCAGCGAGACCTTGAAATATTTTTTGCCTTCGATCGAGCGTTGACTCTTGAACTTTAATTCCCTCTAAAGGGAAAGGACTCGCCATTTCCTGATTCCTTTTTTTGTGCGTGTGCAATAAAACTTCATCTCGGTAAATTAAGAGAATTTTTTCATAAAATAAATGATTCTGAAAATGCATGGATATACAGAAATTTTAGATTCTAAAAATTATAATGGTGCGTGGTATGAGATGTTTGCCTTTTCACGGGGTGGGCCTTATTGTCAGCTCTACGGTCTATAGTCATATTGGATCGGGACCTACGGAGTAAAGTGGATTCCGAACTACTACAAACACCCATGGCAATGACGAGACTCCAACTCGATGGCTTTATTGTAATAAATTATAATTTAATTACAGTAAAATTTCAATAAACGAATTTAAGTTTTAAATATTTAAACAATGCATATTATACTGAAAAGAGAAATTTCATACACTGTAATTTATTACAGTAAAGCATATTATAGCCTGATGGCCAAGTGCCTGGCACTCGGTGCCGTAGGTTTCGGGTTAGAGTTCCGGCGGTGCCATTGATGTCTGTAGTGGTTAGGAATCCCCTTTAAACCGTAGGTCTCGGTCTAACAGGATCGTAGCGCGTTGCGGGATATTGTTACTCCGCATTCGTAGCTTATCTTCAAGCTACACGCACTTCCAGGATAGTGCTAAGTGAGTAACGGCGTTCGTCGGTGCAGCCCACTTTGGGCTGTTCACAAGGACGCAATTAAAAAAAAACATTGATAGCCAGACTACCTGTTGTATTTTTCTGGTTGTGTTTCCCTATATGACACTCAAATGTTCTGCAGTTATCCGCAAAACTACTCTTGAAGCAATTTTCTCCCCTCATCGTTCCTCAATAAGGTGTTCATAGTATAAATAAGTGGAACACAAAGTTGATCGATGTTCAGAAAAAGCAATGAAAAATAACTTCATATCGCAAGCTTTACACGATCTGTTACCTGGAATATTTTACACGACGACACGGTCTGTGTTTTTATTTATTTTTTTTTTTTATTTACCTCGGAATTTCCAGATTCCTTTTTGTGTTCATCTCGGCAAATGAACAGAATTTTGTCATAGTGCAAGGTAATACAGAAATTTTACTTTCTAAAAATTCAAATGGTGCATGGTAGGAGAAGTTTTCTTTTTCCCGGGGCTATTGCCAGCCCTACGTTGTACAGTCATATTAGACCGGGGCCTACTGTTTAAAGAAGTGGATTCCGATCCATGGCAACGTCAGGGGCTCGAACCCGGCGCCGCGCGCAAACACTCGGTCATCAGGATCATATATGCTTTACTGTAATAAATTACAATTAACGAATTTAAGCTTTAAATATTTAAACAGTGCCTGTTATACGGAACAGAGAAATTTCTTGCACTATAATATATTTTTGAGGCTTGATGGCAGAGTGGCTAGTGCTCTAGCGCAGTGTGCCACAGGTTTCGGATTCGAAACCCGGTGGTGCCATGCATGTTTATAGAGGGTCCGATTCCACTTTAAACCGTAGGTCCCGGTCTAAAATGACTGTCAAGTATTAGGCAAAAGGGGTGACAACCCTACTCCGTAAAAAGAAATAATCTCCTGTCTCGGAATCTGACAGTAGGCAGACTGCCTTGGCCCGCCATGGGCTGTTGCACCCATGAAGAAGAAGAATCACATTTTTTTTTTTAAAAATAACTTTATTTTTTGAGACCAGAGCAGTTTAAAATATTAATTTTATGTTTGTAGTTCAGATAATTATGCTAATGAAATGAAGGTTAAATATACCACTGATTATAAAAAGTGACCAAAGTTATAAATATAGATTTGTTTTCAATTTTAAATACAATTTGGATTGTATTATTTATGATAAGCACTCAGTTTAATTTGTAGAACGTTAAAATGCTACTACAGGGAAAAAAATTATTAATAATGCACTGCGAAACAGACGATAAAGTTTTTCTTTTATTTATTAAGTCCACACTCTGACATTACCCGCGCAGATATATTAGATAAAATATTCTGACGCAATAGCGCATAAATATTGATTGGTGTTTTTCATCATCGTTGCTACGAATCATCCACAAATCCTATGAAAAAAATGAGGCAAAAAATTCATCAACTAGAATTAGGTTTGGTGATCGTATTGCTTTTACGAGCCTCTTGGCTGGAAAACGCCCCGAAACTGCGCCGGAGATCCTACCAATAAATTCGTTAATAATCCATAAGTCAGTGGGCTTTCATGTTTGCTTCTTCTTTAATGGTGCACTGATCAATGGTCAGGAAAATGACATCTCTATAATGCGGTGGTGTCGTGCGACGAAACGGATCTTAAAACAGAATTACAGAGTATGATCAGAGTTTAAAACAAAATAAAATGTTTTGTATCTATTTATATGTGGAGAAAACGTATAATTAAATAAATGTGTGATTCGAGAAGAAGAATTTCTCGAAATGTTCAGAATCGCTTCATAAGCTGTTTTTACGTTTTCTAAATAAATGTGATGCAGGAAAAAGAAGCCTAGCGATGCAGCTCCCACTCTGATATGGGAGATGGCGACCCCAATATTCTGTTCTTTTAGAATAGGCGAACGCGCTCCATTTAAATACTTCTCTGTTCTTTAAAAGCATTCCCAGACTCTGCACGGAGAAATGACGCGGTGAAATTAACATTAGTGAATTATTTATATATTTTTTTATATTTCGTTTCTATTTATATATTTTTTATATTTCATTTTAGTGTTATATATTTTTTATATTTCATTTTAGTGTTATATATTTTTTATATTTCATTTTAGTGTTATATATTTTTTATATTTCATTTTTAGTTTTATATATTCCTTTATCTCAAACATAACGGACGCTCACCTGCAACACCCATTACGATGTGCCACTAACCAAATGAAGATCGATTTGTAAAAGCTAAGTGAAAGAGTGGAGAAACAAGTATCGTAATAGTAAAAAAAATATTTTTTTAATGATTTCGTTTATATTTATATATTTTTTATATTTCATTTTGAGTGTTGTCTATTCCTTTAAAATGTTCGTTTAGTATCAATAATATTATATTATCCATGTTTACGTATACGAATTATAGGAAACACAACAATAACTCATTCTGTTTCCATTTTTCACTCTAAAAAAATATGTACATTGGGTCCAAATCTAATAAGGGGATATATATAATTTTATATGCGGCCCGCGGAATGAGGATGCATTTCCAAAGTGGCCCGCAAGATCATTTGGGTTGGATACCCCAGGTCTTGACGAACGTGTTCTATTTTAATATTACTCTATGCTTTAAAAGCATTCCCAGTCTCTGCACGTAGAAATGACGCAGTGAAATTAACCCCCATCCTTAACCAGTCCTTATTGCAACTATTCAAAGATCTTTGAACTTCCATGACATAGACACAGACTTTACTGCCAACTTATAAAACACACCGTCATTTTATGCTTGGAGTGCCCAATTTGTACCTGTTTCACTGAAGTTTTTGCTAAATTTTGAATGAATATTAATAATTGCGCCGAATTTTAATTTAAATTCTTTTAATTTTTTATTTTTTATCTTACTTTCATTTATTTTCAGTATTTTTTAATTTTTTTAAAGTACCATATTTTAATTTTTAACAACTTTTATTATATTTACTAACCTTAAGCAGCCAATAATTAATTGTAAATATAGTCCAACTTCAAGGGAGGCACCAAATAATTCGAGCTATAGAGTTTTCGACTTATGGAGGATTTCGACTTACGTGGATTTTTGTAAGGAAATGTTCGACTTGTAGAGGTTTAGATTCTTTGTTTCATTCATTGTTTTCTAAGAAACAATCACGTGCATTGTCGGATCCTTAAAGTCGCTCAGTCGATATTTTTCTTCGAGCTATAGAGGTAATTAGTTTCAAACGATTGAGTTGTAAAATCAAACATTGCCAATGTTCGAGATACAGAGGTGCCAATTTTTTTTCCCGAGTTACGGAGGGAAAATATATACCAAAATGGCTTGTGGGGATTGACTCATTATTTCGACCTATAGAGGGTTGACATTTCGACAAATGGAGGTTTTGGGGCTTGAAGGGAAGGGAACAAAACTTTTTTCGCGTTGTGGAGGTTTTCGACTTATCGAGTTTCGACTTAAAGAGGTTCTACTGTATATGAATTAAGACGAGGAGGTTAAGGGGTGTATCCCCCATGGGTACTCCGTAATCGGTACGCCAGTTGCCAGTCGAATGAATAGAAAATTTACAATCACAATTTTTCTGGAGTTTTTTTCACCTCAATGTTCAGAAACCAGTATACTTAAAGATATTCTATTATGCAATTTGAAAGTTTCTCTGTATCTAAGATGTTTTTTTTTCGAGACTTAATTTCTTGAGACTTGTTTCCTGCGCTTTTTAAAGATTACGAAACTTCTCGAGATAAAAGTCTTTTTCAGAAACTGTTGCTTGCAGTTCGGTCGAAACATGAAATACTCTGTTGCAGCGCGATTGTATAACAGGACGAAACATTTTTTGAATACTAATTTGATCGTTGCTGTTTCGTCTCTACATATTTGCATGAGTGCGTTTGTATTTTTATTATTATTTTAAATTTATAATAGTAGAAGTGCAATTTTGTTTTGCATAAACATCAATTCTTTTTGCCGGTGGCGAATCAAAAAGTCATAAATTCCGGTTCTTTTTTAATAATGTATTCCAACAATGCACTATTTCGTTGTTTTAACAAATTATGTGCATTGTAATATCAGTGTATTGTAGCCATTTATTTTTATAACCAATCCTAACTTGCCTTATAGAACCCAAAAGTCGTGCATACTTCTGAAATAGAGTATATTAAAAAAAAAAGAATTAGTAAACGTGTGAATGAAATTTTTACAGAAACAGAATCAGATATATTCAGATCCTAAATATACGACGAACAATTTTTTTAATAAATATTTTATTTCCAAAAATGACGAAATGAGACTATCATGAGCTTGATGCGAAAGTATTTTTTTTTCTTTTATTTTTTATTACTTGTTTATTTATACCTATTAAAAACTTTCACTTATAATTTAATTTTAATTCTTCTTTGTAGTTGTTTTTTAATTAAAAAAATCACCTGAAATTAATCTATTCTCGCCAATATCAGCTTTATTTGCTCAGTTCTCGTTAAAAAAAATTAAAGATATAAAAAAAGACTTATTTTTTAAGTTATTTTCTTTATGAAATATTATAATTAGAATTGCAGAAATATATTATTTCGTTAATTGTACAATTGAACAATTATTTCTACAATTAAAGAAATAATATACATTATTTCTTTAACTGTAGAAATAGCTTATTTATTTTGTACAATGAAATAAATAATATAATAATTGTAGAAATAATGCATATTATTTATTTATTTGTACAATTATTTCTACAATTGCAGAAATAACGTATATTATTTCTTTAAGTATAGAAATAACTTATTATTTATTTAATTGTACAAAATAAATAACAATTGTAGAAATAATGTATATTATTTATTTAACTGTACAATTATTTCTACAATTGTAGAAATAACCTATATTATTTTACACTTTATACAGATTAAACTAAAACTTGGTTGATAACAAGGATTAAAAAATATTTTTCTTTTTTTTTCTCCATCAAGTCCGAAATTCTTTTTCCCACTTCTACTACATCTTCCAATTGAATCTCACCTAAAAAGGAATCCAATAATTTCTCACAGACAAGCAGCTCATAAATTTCTTTAAAAAAATTAATAACTCATTCTTTCTAATGAGCAGGCGAATAGCCATAACGAACGAGGGCATTCTAAGTTCGAACGAAAACCACATATCATGTTCTTCCTTTCGTTCCCCTTCCGATGTTCGGACGAGAACAGATTAAAAAAAAAAAGAAGAAGCACTTTTGTCTTTTCCTGCGATTTGCAGACGGCCGAGTCCTTCGAGAACTAAAAATAATTAAAAAAAGAAAAAGAAAGAAGGCACGGCCTCGTTCGAAGAGAGACAGCGGAGGAAATATCAAACCATCATTACAAAACGGAGGGGAGGAATTATCTCTTCCGGAAGTGCAGTGACGTCACGGTGACGTAGTGCCTCCGAGCACGTGATGATCCAGTGATCGCCACGAGACAGGATTAGTGTCATCGCTTCCGTAAGAAGAGAAATAGGAAAGAATTTCTTCGGCCGAAAACGACTCGTGTCTGCTCCAAAAAGTTTCAACATTTCAATAAATGGAATACTTTCGCTTTGAATATTATATAGTATGTTCAAAATTTCTAATTTTATTATACAATATTCCTTCACACACAAAGTATTACCTTTTTTTCTAACTTGAAAAAAGAACTACATACATTTCGTAGTTTTTCTGTATTGAAATATCATGGATTTTTTTTTTATTTGGTTTCTTTTACGTACATATTATGGGAGATGAAAACATTTTTTAAATTATGCCTAGATTTATGAATATACATTTTTTATTTCATTATAAATGAATTACTACTTATAGGTATAATTATTTATTATTTTTATAGATGTCTGTGCCACAGGTTTCGGGTTGGAGTCGTGGCGGTGCCGTGGATGTTTGTAGTGGTTCGGAATCCACTTTAAGCCTTAAGTCCGGTCTCCTACGACTGTAAGAGCGTCACGGAGCAGAAGTCAGACTTCTACTTACGGGTGCTCCATCCCAACAGAAGCTGTCGCTTCACCCTTAAACCATGAGTCCATAAGCGTTCGTGGTCTTGGTCCAAATGTCTACCAAGTGGGATAATGAACCACATCATTGTTTTCCTGTAATGCAGCTGGCAAACTCTTAGACAGTTGTCTTGGATGCCTTAAGGCAAGCACCGACGTTACTCACTGAGCACTACCCAGAAGGTGCGTGCAGCTTGACGATAAGCTACGGACGCGGTGTAACACTGCCCTGCAATGCTCTACTATCCTGTTAGACCAGGGGTCGGCAACCTGCGGCTCGCGAGCCACATGCGGCTCTTTGGATGTGAAGCTGCGGCTCTTTGGATCCATAAGCAAATATTATTTATTTTATGAAAAAAAAAGCATTTAAAAATCGTTCTGAATCGATTAACGAGGATTAGGCACCGATTCTATCTCTCAGCCATTTGTACTCGCTTTTCACCGCACTCAAAGAAACAAAGTTCTATGATTCTGTTTCTCATTCCAATAACCAGGTCCTCAAAGATCTTCAAAATTTTGATTATGATATTTCTCTTCCCAGCAGCCGCAAACTCCCACGATACGTACTTAATATTAATAAACAATGCGCTTGCTATTAGTTTCTTCCCCAGACAATCGATAGTTGCTTTCCCTCTCGGCGCAGCTTTTCAAGATCAAAGGTTATTTTCGCCTTGGTTCTGGTGGACTGAAACGATGGTTTTGGTTTCTTACTCGATTCTCTCTCTCTCGCACCTCGCGTGATTTTTATTTTTGTGCTTTTATTTAGTTACTCCGACTGTGCTCGAATAATTGCAAAATTTGTAATCTGCTGTTTTGGATACCTAAATAATAATTTTAAAGATCCTTTATTACAGCTTTACCGCAAGCATGGCATCTACAAAAAAAAAAAAATAAATAAAAGAAGAAGAACTGAGAACATCGAGAATTCAATCGGGATTGGACGGAGTCGTTCGCTTTCATATGCTACTCAGATGGCCTTCCGACTTGTCTCATTTGCCACGAAAAACTCGCACACAATAAGAAATCAAATTTAGAGAGACACTTCACTAAAAAACATACTCAGTTTGCTAGTAAATATCCAACCGCCGAAGAACGAAAAAAAGCTGTCAACGAGCTCCAAAAACAAAAACAGCAATCAAGTTCCATGTTAAATAACTGGGCGCAATTTACAAGTAATGTTAATCTAACAAGCTTCGCGGTATCACTAGAAATTGCAAAAAAAGGCAAACCATTCACAGATGGTGAGTATGTCAAAGATTGCTTCATACGTGCATCTGAAGAACTGTTTCGTGATTTCAAAAAAAAACCAGAAATCTTGAAAAAAAATCAAAGATTTGCCATTATCCGCAAAAAAAACAGTACAAGATAGAATAGCTAAAATGTCTTCAAATGCAACATATTTGTAGGTGGAAGATATTCAACTTTCTTCTGTCATATCACTTGCTATAGATGAGTCTTGCGACATAAAAGACACGGCACAACTTGCCCTTTTTGTCAGGTATATGTCTTCCCAAGGTCCAAAAGAAGAACTTCTAGGATTGCTACCGCTCTCGGGACAAACTAGAGGGGAAGATATAGCGAATGTTGTGCAAAAATGCCTTGAAGACAATAAGATCGATTTAAATAAAATCGTTTCAATAGCAACTGATGGAGCCAGAAGTATGACAGGAAAAAATAAAGGGGCAATAACGATTCTTCAGAGCAAAATAAACCACGAAATTCTTACGTTTCCAAGAAGGTCATGAATTTGGTAATCAAGATTGTTAACAGCATCTTGTTAAAAGCACTCTACTATCGTCAGTTTAAAGAATTTTTAAACGAAATGGAGACTCAGTATTCCGACCTCCTACTTCACAATAAAGTGCGATGGCTTTCCAAAGGTAAGGTGTTGAAACGTTTTGCTTTGTGCTTGAATGAAATAAATACATTCCTAAATGAAAAAGGCATTAATCACCCTGAATTAGAGAACGACAAATGGTTGCAAAAATTTTATTTTATGATGGATATCACAGCGAAATTAAATGAGCTGAATTTAAAACTGCAAGGAAAGGGAAACCCGGCCTATGTTTTGGTAGAAGAATTGGTTTGTTTTGAAGAAAAATTAATTCTTTTTGTCGAAGATATTCAGAGCGGTAAATTACTTCATTTTCAATTTCTAAAGCAATATCGTGATAAAACTAGTGCAACTGTTGACAGGAGGTACTTCAGCACAGTTATAAAAAAAATTAAAGATGAATTTGCTGATAGATTTGAGCAATTCAAAACCAACAAAACCACTTTACATTCATAGTAAATCCTCTCAACACAAATAGTAACGAAATCCACATTGAGCCATTTGGAATTGATACTGGATCTCTAGAAATGCAATTGATCGATTTAAAAAGTAAAGCTTTGTGGAGTGGAAAATTTACAGAGTTGAAAAGCAAGTTGGAAGAGTTGGAGGTCCAGAAATATATGTACGTAACGCAACAAAAGTGGACAACTTTAAAAGAAATGCGCGAGTTGAGGCACTTATATTCGACGCATGGAATAGTCGTCCAGATTGCTACAGAGAGGTGAAGAAGTTGGCATTTGGAGTACTGACTATCTTTGGATCGACATATTCGTGCGAGCAAGCGTTCTCTTGCATGACTATAATTAAAAGTAAAGTAAGAAGCCAACTAACAAATGAAAATTTAGAGTCGTGTTTAAAACTTAAAGCAACATGTTATGAGCCAAATTTATCCAAACTTTCTAAACCATGCAAAGCCAAAGCTTCCATTGAATACGTTTGCACAAATGTATGTTATTGTTTTTTTATTTTAAGTACAAATTACATTGTTTGATAAAGTTTAAATTTTCTACTTGAATAACCATGCAAAGCCATCGCTCCCATTGAATTTTTTGTTCAATTGTTTGTTAAATTACAAGTTACAGTTAGTGTTGTAAGTAAATGTTTAATTGTTTTAATTTTTTACTTAAATAATAAGTTATCTAATAATGAATAAATATATATTTTTTCTTATGAATAAATAGAATTTTTATGATGAATTTTTTTATAAAAAAACTTTATTTATGCGAGTATTAACAGGTGGGCTAGTATTATTAAATCGGCGCTACTGGTATTAAATCCATATGATTTTTAGTTAGCCCTAACCTTCAAAAGACGTGTATAAATTTGACAGCTGTTGCAATATTAGTATGTGAGTTATATCATTTTTAGTGAAGCAACTTTTGTTAGTTTGAAAAAATGGATAAAAAGGAATTTCGTGGGTTAATAAAGCATTTCTGCTTGGCGAAAAAAATAAATACTATTGAAACCAAGGCTTGGCTCGATAAACATTATTCGGACTTTTCACCAGGAAAAGCAACCGTAGAGAAGTGGTTTGCTAAATTTAAACGAGGCGAAATGAGCACCGAGGACGATGCACGCAGTGGACGTCCCAAGGAGGCTGTTACCGACGAAAACATCAAAAAAAGTCCACAAAACAATTTCTGATAGCCGTGAAGTGAAGTTGATTGAGATAGCTGAGACCTAAAGATATCAACGGAACGTGTTGGACATAACGTGAATGAATATTTGGATATGCGAAAGCTCTGTTCAAAGTGGGTGCCGCGCGAGCTCACAATCGACCCAAAACAACAACGAATTGATGATTCTAAGCAGTGTTTGGAGCCTTTCAATCGTAATAAACCCGAATTTTTGCGTCGATATGGGACAATGGATGAAACATGGCTCCATCATTTCACACCGGAATCCAATCGACAGTCAGCCTAGTGGACTGCACGTGATGAACACTAAAAATGCTATAACTCACATACTAATAGTGAACAGCTATCAAATTTATACACGTGCCTTTTGAAGGTTTGGGCTAACTAAAAATCGTATGGATTTAATACTAGTAACGCCATCTATGTGTGAGCCTACGAATTTTCAGCCCACCGGTTATTTATTGTTGGCAAGAAAAAATTCTGTGGCTCTTTAAAACTTTGAAATTTTGTAAATTGTCATTTTTGGCTCTTTCGACACAAAAGGTTGCCGACCCCTGTGTTAGACCATACCTACGGTGTAAAGTGGATTCCGAACCCCTGCAAACATCCATGGCACCGCCGGGAATCGTACCTGAAACCTGTGGAACCGAGCGCTAGCCACTCGGCCATTCAGGCCCGCACACACTCACTTTATTGATATCGAAAAGTGTTACTTTTTTTACAAACTTGAAAAAGGAGCTACATATATTTTGCAGTTTTTCTGTATTGAAATTGCATCGATTTTTTTCCCCATACATATTCTGAAAAGAGATAAAATGATTTTTAAAATAATGTCTTGACTTGAGAGTATATATATTTTTTTATTTCATTATAAATTAGTTATAATTATTTTATTATTTTCATCTTTATTATAAAAATAAAATAAATATATTTATTTAAGAGAAAGAGGGTACGTAGGTTTTTTTATTTATTAAATGTGAAACAAAATTTTAATTTAATGTAAGATATTTTTTTGTTTTTTATTTTATTTAGACCAGGCGTGACCAACGCAAATGATCTTGCGGGCCGCTTTGGAAATGCATCCTAACTCCGCGGGCCGCACATAAAACTATATATTCTCATATTAGATTGAGACCCACTATAGACATTCTTTGGGAGTGAAAAATTGAAATACAAGGAGCTATTATTATTGTGTTGACTATTATACTCACATGTGAACATAGACATATAATAATAGCGATATTAAACGCACATTGTGAAGGAATATAGAACACTCAAAATGAAATATAAAAACCTAACGGACGCTCACCACACGCTACACATTATGATAAGTGAAATAGAAAAGAATTTTTTCGGTTAGTGCCTGTTCTAAAAAGTTTCAATATTTCAATAAATGGAATACTTTTTTGAAAAACCAAGACATACAACCCACCATGGGTCTGTTGCCCCAATGAAGAAGAAATTATAAAATAAATAAATAAATAAAAAAAATCTAGCAAAAAGCGCAATGAAATTCGGAGAAAATAGGCTCACCAAAATGACAAAAAATTCAAATTCCGAGACGATATAAATACAAACTGAATACGGCCTTGGTGATATTTTAATACCGTATAAAAATTAAATGAAGTTCCTCAACAAAATGGAATTGAAAGAGTGATAGGAAAAATTCTGGAAAACTTAACGAATGATTTAATAATTACTCAGAATTCTTGTAAAAAGCTTTATAAATTAATCAATAATAGAAAAAAAAATATTATTTCTAAATAATAAAGACATTAAAATACATTTTATTCTAAGGTTAAAAAAAGACATATAAAAAACATGTAGTAAACATATAAAAATACATAGTGTTCGCTTACATGATTATGTAAATAGGTAAGTAAATATCTATAAGAAATTTACTTACTTATAAAACTAATATTACTATATCTATTATTACTATACGTGTGCCTTACTTATTACTATACCTTAAATTACTATATCTATTATTATTATACGTATGCCTTACTTATTACTATACCTTAAAAAATAACCATTTTTTTTTGTCCATTTTCAATGGTTCAAAACCATACTAAAAGATTACAAAAATATCACACACAGAAATGTTTAATTAATTTTACTACGGCTAAATATAAAGTGATTATTAATAATAAAAAAAAAAATTAAAAAAATTAATTTTAAGTTTGTATAACAGAAAATGTGAGACGAACAAAAAAACAATATATATTTAAAAACTATCAATTTATCTATACCATTTTTAATTTCAAGAGAGTTCTTTTTTAATAACTATTCTTAATCGCATTTTGTGAAATGTTTACGGTTGATTTATTAATTTAATTCTTATTAACAAATTAATTATTATTAAACAAATATACGTAATACATTAAATACGAATATATAATAAATATATATCAAACGAATATATATTATATTAAATACAAAGGATATATTAACAACAAATAAATATCGAATACGAACAATGATGCCACTACCAGTTCGTAATTCTTTTGCAGACGATTTTTGAACTGAATCGTTTGAAAGCGATGTTGCAAGAATAAAAAGAAAAAGATGTTCATTTAATTAATACATTTTGGCTGGAAAATGTAGTAAATGAAAAGCTGTTTTGTACATTAAATATGTATTTGTTTGAATTATAAAATTATTTGTTTTTAATTAAATTTGTTATTTTTCTTAGTAACCTTTAAAGAAATTAATAGCTATATATATTATTTTTATAGTAAATTTCTAATTCCATTATTATTATTTTGTCGAACGTAAGTAGGTCTCGTTTTTCCAATTATGCATACACGGCGGGCAATAAAGGGAGGGTATCGCGTTCCGTAAGGACTTTTAGGGGTAACTGTCCCGCATTTACATGCCATACGGAGGAGGCCGGGAAAACCCCCACCACGTAGCTTGCAAGACTTTTTACGCACGTTGTCTTAATCGCCAATCGAGTCTCTTCTTGTCTGAAAGCAGTGATTGCAACGAACGCCAACCGTGGATTCGAACATGTGCCATCCGTCAGAGTTGCGTGTACAGCAGGTGGCTTATAAAGTAATGTTTTGTTTTGTTTGTTTCTTATCCTACTTGGTCGACAGTAACATCTAGACCAAGAACCCTTGTGATCTCACGGAAGGAGGAAAGTGGGAGCAGATTGTGTTATGATGGAGCTCTCGTAGGTAAAAGTCTGACTTGGCTCTGTAATGCTCTTGGAGTCATATGGGTCGGTCGGGAGTAGTCGGGATCTACAGCTTAAAGTGGATTCCGAATCACTACATACATGCATGGCACCACCGGGACTCCACCCCGAAAACGGTGGCGCCGAGCGCTAGCCACTCGGCCATCAGACCCACGTATTAAATATGCATTTATTTAAAATAGGACTTGCTCTAGTTATTATCAGTGGGACCTGAATGACTGAGTGTCTGGCGCTGACGCTCGGTGTCACAGGTTTCGGGGTCGAGTCCTGGCGGTGCCATGGATGTTTGTAGTGGTTCGAAATCCCCTTTAAAACCGTAGTTCCTGTCTCCCATGACTGTAGAGCGTCACGGAGCTAAGTCACACTTCTATCTACGGGTGCTCCATCACAAAAGAAGTTGCCACTTCAATCACGAGTCAGTACGGGTTCGTGGGCATGGTCTAGAAGTCTACCAAGTGGGATAAGAAAACAGCAACATAATTCAGTTTATTTTTATATTTAGTTTCAAAGAAAATATTTCACGCGAAATCAGCTGGACTGGAATTTTTTTTCTATTTGTTTTCTTTTTGAGACGCAATTTACATCCAATAAAAATCTCACGTTTCCCCCTTATCTGTTTTTGAAGGGTTCCTAATCGCCGTATCGCCTGTTGAACCAGAAAGTCCGAACGCGATAACTGTAATGACTGCGAGAAAGACTGAATGACTGCTTCACTCAGTCGCTGTGATAGCGCTGCGAAACTGTAAACAAAACCCGGGCGAACGTAAACCGCGACTGTGCGATAGAGAGATGATTCGCATTCCAAGCGGCCGTGACGTAAGCAACCCCTGAAAGGAGAAACATTTAGTTTTAAAGAATTATGTCACTCGAATTAAATTACCGTGGATTTTATTTGAAGGCGCAGTTGTGTTTCGAACGTGTTCGATTTTCGGCACCTTTCCACGCAACGATTTTTCTGGATAAAACAAATCAAGCTTCCGATTTCACCAGTTTGTAGTATTTTTGTGAAATAATTCATTTAAATGAGTCCAACACATAAAGAAATAAATAATGCTAAAAAAAAAAAAAAAAAAAAAAAAAAAAAAAAAACCCACTTAATCAACAGTTAATTTAAAAAAAAAAAAAAAAATTGCAATCGTACTTTTTTTTCTTCTTATCTCACTTGGTAGACAGCAATATATAGACCCAGTCCAAAAACCCGTGTGGTTCTCATGGGTGGACTTTTAGGGGTAACTGTCCCGCATTTGCATATTGTAGAAGAGGAGACTGGGAAAATTCTGTTGTGAAGGCTGGCAGAAGGTAGAAGGCTGACTTGACTCTGTGACGCTGAAGAAGGAGGGCAGTGCCTTTCGGGATTACTTTCAGGGGGAACTACCCCGCGTGTACGTATCGTATGAGAGAAAACTCTCACCAGTGGCATTTCGGGTGAGCATGAGGGCTGAGGTTCCATCCGCTGGCGGCTTTGTTGTAGACACTGTTACAAAAAACGAAGATACTCGAGGACGTTGTGGATGTTCAGTCTCTTGCCTCGTCAGTTGTACTACTACTATTACTACTGCGACACTACACCACACCACATCATTGTGGCTAGAACTGAGTGGCCCCTATACAGTTTGGGAATGCTGTGGGTGAGAGAAATCTGGCGTGACACTTTTATTGTCATATGAGAGCGGACCTAGCGCTTAAAGTGGATTCCGAACCACTCGCAAACATCCATGGTACAGCCGGGAGTCGAACACGAAACCTACGGCGCCAGAGAACTAGACACTCGACCCTTCAGGCCCTCGTTAGTCGAACTACCTTCTGGGTGTTTTAAAGGGTTTTCTCCCATACGATACGCACATACGGGGTTTGCATATAAGAGAGGTTTTCTTTTTACGGGGTGGTTGTCAGTCCGATGCCCAACATTCTACAGTCATGTTACACGGGGCCTGATGACCGAGTGGCTAGCGCTCTGGCGCTCGGCACCACATATTTCAGGGTGGAGTTCCGGCGGTGCCATGGATGTTGTAGTGGAGCGGAATCCACTTTAAACTGTGGATCCCGGTCTCCTATGACCGTACAGCATCACGGAGCCCAGTCAGACTTCTCTCACCCACATCTCATCATCATCTCTCACCCCATCACTCACTCAGCTCTAGGCACAGTGATGTGGTGTGGTGTAGTAGTAGTAGTAGCACAAGCGGGAAAGTTCCCCCCTAAAATTCCTCCCGCCCTCCTTCTTCAGCGTCACGGAGCCAAGTCGGACATCTACCTACGGGTGCTCCATCACATCAGAAGCTTCACCCCTTTCACAAGAAGCTTCACCTTCAAGAAAAAAATTGGCTGTAATGTTCAAATTGTAAAGGAAAAATTACTCGGAGTAACTTTTTATAAATAAAAAGGAAATTAGAAAGTAGAATATTCATAAATCTATTAGAAGTTATGAAACAAATAAAAAATATACTGAAAAAGAGAGTAATTAGGTAAACACATTTGATTCCGATTCACATTTTGATTCCGAGGAATTTACAAACCTTTAGAAGATCGCACCAACAGATGGCGCCAGACTTCTGATTGCACACAAAAACTAGTTTGCCAATGGGTTTGCAACACCCCTATTTCCAGTACAGAGTCTATCTAATCAAAGAACTACTTTTTAAAATTCTGAATGAATATTCAGGTTCTACGAAACAACTCCGGGCAATCTTTATGACGTCAATCAAAATGAAAAATGAGTTGTATACATGATTTGTAACATTTAAATTGCTTTCTTTTTCACCTCATTTCTAGTGACAAGAAAATAGCAGAGAAAGTTTAAGGTTCAATTCTAATGAGATTCAAAGACTCAATAAGTTAATAGTTACAATGATTAGATGACAAAATGTGTGAATTTGGAATAGATTTTTAGCACGCTACCTTGACATGTAGCGTGTCATGTAGCGTGTCATGTAGCGTGAAATATTTTTACTAAGCAGTTATTCTATTCTTAAAACATATTACTATCAAATGCAAAAAAAAAAAAGTTAAGAAATTCAGAATACTTTACATAAACGTATAAATTGACCAGAATCAATCATTTTATGTTTTATGAAATGCCCTGCTCGTGGTTCAGTGGTAACGGGCGACATTAGTGAGCATGAGCGAGGAGGCTCCATCCGCTGGCGGCTTTGTTGTAGACACTGTTTCAAAAAAAACGAAGAGTCTCAATGGCATTTGGGATGTTCAGCACCTTGCCTCGTGAGTCGGACTACCTGGTGAGAATTATCCAGGGTTTTACCATACGATAAGTTCCCCCAAAAACTCCTCCTGGAAGGCAGTTCCTTCCTTCTTCAACGTCACGGAGCCAAGTCAGACATCTACCTACGAGTGCTCCATCATAACAGAAGCCGCACCCCTTTTCCCTCGCTCCAGGAGAGCACGCGGGTTCTTGGACTGGGTCTAGATGTGGCTGTCGACCAAGTGAGATAAGGAAAAAAGCAAATGAAACATTACTTTATAGCCCAGTTGTATACACACACCTTTACGGAGGGCACAGGTTCAAATCCTGATGGCGTTCGTTGCAATCATTGCTTTTAGACAAGAAAAGATTCATTATCGATTGGTCGTGTGTTAAACAGTCTCGCAAGTTGTTTGAGGGTTTTTTTTCCCTCACCCTCCTGTCCTACAATATGCAAATGAAGGATAATTCCCCCTAAAAGTATATCCGAAAAACAATACCCTCCCTTTATCGCTTACCGTACATGCATAATTAGAAAAAAGAGACCTATTTATATTCAACAAAATGATAATAATGGAATTATAAATCATTTTATAAAAATAATATATACAGCTATAATATTTCTTGAAAGTCTGCTAATTATTCAAGCACAACTAATTACACAGAAGATTAGTCACAACAATGTGCATTATTATTGCGTTACTTTTGAAAATTATTAATAATTTAATAGAACTGCTTTGATTTTATTTAAAAAAAAATAATCTAAAAAGGAAACACAGATTTTGATACGGAATATTATATTCTTTAAATGAGCTTTTAAATTATTTAATTATTTAATTTAATTATTTATTTTTTGATTCGATCTCAAAAAATGAGAAGGTTAAAAGGTCTTCATTTCATCAACTTCTTTTGGCATTCATGCCTAAAATATTTGTTTACAAATATCTGCTGATACAAACAGGTTTGTGCATTTAAACGTATTACGCAGCCCAGCAATCGTCTTGTCTCGCTTTGTACAACAAATTTGCATTCATCAGGAACGAATGCAAATATTTCTTTGTTTACATTGCGTACAGGAGTTTTTGCTCAACTGAATCTTATATTGCGGTTTGTGGTGTGAGATGTATATACACCACCAGATGTCAAGCCTCCTTCGTGAAGCCTTCTCATTCAGTAGATGTGACTGACAATCTTACCGGGGGCTGACGACCGAGTGGATAGCACTCTGGCGCTCGGTACCACAAGTTTCGGGTTCGAATCCCGGCGGTGCCATGGATGTGTGTAGCTGTTCGGAATCCACTTTAAGCAGTAGGTCCCAGTCTACTAGAATCGTAGAGAGTTGCGGGGATAGTGTGACTCGAGTCCATGGCTTATCTTCAAGCTACAAGTGTCTCCTGGGTAGTGCTAAGTGAATGACAAAGGCGCAGCCTTTGCTTAGGGCATAAAGATGACTGTCTCTGTATTACCAACTCTGTACTGTCACTGGTAAGGTTTGTTGTTAACTGACAATCTTGCCAGTGGCAACTACAAGAGAAAATCTGATGTGTAGATGTTCTTCACCCCTTTGCAGTTGATTAGGGCAAATGTAACTCTTGGTCTTCCTTGGCTGTATCTTCTAGAAGCTGATTCTGCTGTCAGAAATGCATTCCTGAAATACAGTAGTCATAAAATAGACTGCGTACCCCCTATTCTAAGGGAACAGAAAATTGGGACAAACATCTCCAACCCTTTTCGTATTACATTTGTCGCTGCATCGCCAATGGGCGTCTTTTACCTGAACACATTTACACAGAAAACGTCAACGTGTTACGAAGCGATTCTGAAAACTCCGAGAAATGCCTGGAATTCTTCTTCTCATTCATTGAACCATGCACTTACTAGCAATAAAGAGATACGAGAAATAATATTTTGCTTATAACTCTGACCATTTTGTATAAAATGGAATGAATCATTGTAAAAAATTTGATAAATGAATATTTCATTTTTGAATTATTTTGGCAGAAAAATATTACACAAGAAAGCTTCTTCTTCTTGTTCTTCTTCATTGGCGCAACAGCCCCATAATGTGCCAAGTCCGTCTGCCTCCTGGCTGATTTCGAGACAGAGGACGTTTGTTTTCCCTTTTTTCTTACGGTTATCAGCACTACGCCCAACACTCAAAAGTCATATTAAACCGTTAACTAAGGTTTAAAGTGGATTCTGAACAGCTATAAACATTACGGCATTGCCGGCACTGAACACCGAGAGCTAGTCTCTTGGCAAAAAAAAAATATATATATAATAATAATAAAATAAATTTACATTCATTCATAGCTGAAAAAAATTAATAATTTCTTTTAAAAATCGTTGTATGATAGTAGACCTTTTTCCTCTTCGAGCCAACAGCATAGAGTGCTAATGACCGACAGCTAATGTCGGCAAAAATCTAAATTTTAAAATTTTATCTGAACTTTTCATAATTGTAAAATTTATTTTAAAAATTTTAAATAGTAGTTCAGAATTATTTAATGTTAAAGTTTTAATAATTGTTCACAATGATTATTGTTCAGAATTATTTAAAAAATCTTTAATTGATTTCTTCAATTTGCATTGGAATATTAATCAAAACATATTTTATACTTGGCACGCTCATATGTTAAGATCTATTTAGTAGATAACGAATACAAATCCACAATAATATTCGTTTAATAATAAAAATATCACAAAATGATAATTTCTGAAGATAAATAAAAATTACGACCTTTAAGAAAAGATCTTTAATTACGAAAAAACAGTCCAGACAATAAATGATATATGAGCAAAGAAGCATTAGGCTTTTCGTGTTCTTTTATGTGAAGGATGTTCTTACAACTGTTCCATATGAGGAAGTGACCTTGGACTATTGTTCGGCGAAACTTTCGTCCGTGAAGAGAATAAATTTCAAAATAATGAACTTCGCATTGTTCTCTCACGGTATAATTACAAGCGAAATAAAAAAAGAAATCAAGGAAGATAAAAAGATGCTTCAAATGAAGAATTATGAAAGGAAACGGGTTAAATAAAACATCGTCTCAAAAGTCCCGTTACTCGTTTGTTAAACCGTTAGCACACGAACTAGGGTCAAAAAAGACCCCAATTTTTTTTCTATCTCTGAAATTTCTAGGAATTTCTCCGTATTTGTAGGCGATACTTTGCTACATTCCTGTGTGGTCCCATAGGGTTGAAACAAGAAAAAGTGACAGTTCTGACCAGGGCCGGATTTTCCTATAGGTTAACTAGGCTTCAGCCTGGAGCCTCAAGATCAAGAGGGGCCTACATTCAAAGTGTTAGCAAAATTAGAACGACTCTGTTCTAAAAACAGTAGACACTAAAACATTGAAGCGAAAATAAGGATAAATTATGAAATAAATTTATCTGAATTGAATTTGCTTTCATCTCCAATGCATTGAATATATACTTAATTTAAATTTGATAGAAAATAGGATCATTTTTTTGTGCATATTTTATTTTCGTGGGCAAAGATTTTTATTATTTGAATTTTGTTTCTTTGTAAATGTTGAGCGTTATGTTTGATGAGTTATTGTTACAAGTACTCTATAGGGAGCTGAGAATAAATGTCCAAATAAGTATTCTCGATTTTTTTTTTAAATTTATTATCCGTGCCACATTTTTTTATAAAGATTAGTACTCATCGCAGCATGTTTCATTTAACATATTGATATATATATCACAGTAAGGATGCATTTTGTTATCTCTCGCGTAATTTACAAACTTAAAAATGGGAGGTGAAATAAGTGGAATAGCCTAGGGCCTCTTTTCATCTAAATTCGGCCCTGATTCTGACAGTTTTGTTGGGGTCTTTTGCACCCTGTGTGTGTGCTAACGTTTTTATAAAAAAGTAACACAGCGAGACAATGGCAGCGTATGAGCGCCAGCAACAGAGACTGGACAGATTAAACTGCGAGAGTTCCCACGGATAGCGAATGTGGTGAAAGTTCAGATTATACTGAATTAAAATGGAATTTCCAAACTTGAAATAGAATCAGAACAAGAAATACTATACATAAATACATATTGAAGATTCAGATTTGAGCAAGAAAGTATTTAATAATTTACATTTTGTGAAAGATGGAAACAAAAGGAAAAATAAATACGTCCCATAATACTAGTCTCCTTAATTTTCAACAGAATGGTGATGTGTGTATTCTTTACTGGAGGACCAGAGAAAACATGTCTTGATTACACGAAATTTTAAATATGGACTTTAATTTTAACTATCACACGGCTTTTAAAATTATTAGAACTTTTAACTTTTTAATGCCTTTTGGTCATTTTATTTAAGAATGTCTGGTCTTTTCACTTTGTAATTTTGATTTGTTTATAAGTTCTTTTTGTTTCTTCGGTAAGTAGCCAAATGTGTATGGTTTGAGTTCTAATAAAGTTATAGTTGGCAACAACATATTTGACGCATATATAAAACTTTCTAATATTAAAAGTCATTTATTTTTTTGTCAACAGAGTTGATACGGTGATTGATTTCCATTATTTAGGGTATTTTAAAAAGAAAGCGATAAGAAGAAAATGTACGTCAGTAATCGATAACGATTATTGACGCACATAGATAGGATCCATCAAGAATGGTCAGTTGAGTTTATTTTTGTTGAATTTTGTTGAAAAAAATATGTAAATTAAGAATGGGAATTTGAAGTTGTTCATATTTATACTGAAAACATTTCCATTTTTCTTTCAATAAAAGTCATTTAATATAAATACGAACACAATAAATAAGTAAATAAAGCTGTTAAATTTAATAAGCCCGAAGCCAATAAATTTCAAAATATTTGTAACAAACATATCAAATATAATTCTTTATCTCGTTCACCCACTGAATATCATGTATGAGTTTGAAGCATTCCCAATTTGAAAATAAATGAATATTTCTAATATAACAAAAAAAAATGTGTCTATGATTCCGCAAACAAAATACGTACAATTCCTTTGTTATTTACTTTTTATATTTCATTTTAATGAAGTGCAAAGCAAAATTCCATATTTTTTTTGAAATAAATGAAAGGTAGTTCAATTCATGTATTAAAAACCTCAATCGTTGAATTCTTTCAGTTTTGTCGTAAAGGCATTTTGAATTCAAACAAAATGGATTCAGATTAAGTATAAGGCAGCTATAATTCTCTTTTTTTTTTTTTCCAATTCTGCGATATTTATTTCTCAAAACTCATGTTCCGATTCAAAATGGCGCTCAGCAAAAATAGATGTGACTATTGCTAAACAAATAATACTCCAGCCTATTTTGACCGTAGAAAAGTCATAAAATTTATTACTACATTATGATTTTGACTGCAACAGATTTGAGAACAAACATTTTTGGCATAAATATAAAAATAATTATTTGATTTTTTTAATTTTGCGTAAAGTTGCTACTCAAAAAAACCCGAATTAAATATATTAATTTAATATTAATGTAATATCCCTCATCCAATTCTTTATTTGCTTTTTTAGTATATTTTATGCCTTTTTAAGTATATATATAAAGACATGAAAGAGTCATAGATGCCTGATCTTTTTCGCGGCTTATTATTTTTTGTGTTTGCTACCTTTTGCCGAGATTCATGATAGAAATTTCCCGTGTTTTTCTGCTTTACACATTCTATAAAATGAATTAAAGTTTCGAGAATTTAGGAGATATCTAGCAGTTTCCTTTCCTTACTATGAGACAGGCTGAGTTTGTACGTGTAGGTTACATTTGGAATTTAAAATTTGTTTGAAGAAGAATATTTTTATATATACTGTAGCATTTTTCCTACGAGAAAAGTTATTGCATTTCGTTCGCAGGAAAGAGGAATGTATACTAGTATTGTTTAACAAGGGCAGAATAACAATCTATCACTCAAATTTGACAGCAGATAAGCACTGTCGTGGATATTTATACTACATGCGATTAGTATCTTGCTCTAATGAGAACAAAATGTCACTCAAATCTCATAGTAGAGAATCAGTGTCATGGATAATGAGAGCTCATGAAATTACCGATTTAGGTCGAAACAATTACATATGGGATATGGACTACACCATGAGTTATTGCATCGTGATTGTTGATGGATCCTGAGATGAGGAAGTGTCAACTCCAATGAGAAGTGAGGGAAGCTAACTCCCATTCCTGACGGATTTACTTAAAGGAAAGATTTTGGAGAAGGAGTGGAAGAGTGCTTTGTGATGTCGACAAAAAGTGTAGATTTTCTTTTTTTTCTCTGAAGTGACTGATCAGGCCGAAAATTCAGCCTGCTTAGAAAGTAAAATCCTTGTGGTTTCGTGTATTACACAGTGGATTCATTAAGGTCTATCGTAAACCGGGTGCATTAGATTCGTCGTAGAATCGACCTTGGAATGAACTGTATTTGTGAACCTCATTTACGTTTTTAATTTTCATTTCTTTGTAAATAGAGTTCTGCATATATATAAATAATAGGGATAATTAACAGTGTTCTTTTCATACTAGGAGCAAGGATTGTTTGCACGTGTCAATTACATTAGGATTTTTAGCCGCAATTAAAATTTATTTGAAGAACATGTATATATACTTCAAAAAAAAAATAGATACACAGCTTAGCATATGTTCTCATCAATAGCACTCACACATGTTCTCCTACACAAGCGGACTGTATATTTAATCACACTCACACTAACACAATGAAAACGTAACAGCACTTTATTTCACTGAACAGTCACAGCCACTCGCAGCCGTGCTGTTCACTCTTGCCGTTCTGGCATTACACTACTCAGACTCGGACTTATGCGCACACAGGCCCATGTGTACACATACACTTTTTTCGCCGCTAGGGGTATCCTTGAGCGTTGGCGCGAACAGCATATGAATAAAAAAAAGTAACGTTTAAAGTTAAGGAATCAAATTTTATGTGACTCATCCTCAATACCCTGCAGTGCGGGACGGACATCCCATGCCGCCAGTGGATGTTTACCAGCGGCGCACGTTGCCACTGAGCCACGGTTGGGCATTAAATTTAATTTAATTGAAAACAAATCGGCAGGTCAAATCAATGGAAGGATGGTGCACCTGGGCCATAAAGGCTGTTAACCCCAAATGCTAGTGGGAAAGTCTAAAAAAATATTAAAGAAGCATCTTATGGATGTAAAAGAGGGGAGCAATGAAACTCATGACAGACAAATTTTTGTTTCAATTATAACATTATTCAATACCAAAGTACAATGTAAACAATAATTTTTATTGAGAGGTATCTTCCTTCTGCACAGAAAACATCATTAATGGTCAGATATCAGGCGATTTTCATATTGAGCAGACGATGCTTACGACTTGCGTTGAAAAAATATTAAAATGAGTTATATATATATTTTTTTTATTTCCAATGGCAGATTATGAACAGTTACAGCAAAAAAAGAACAATGAACATACAACAACAAAAAAATAATACACCAAAACAATAACAATAATGCCAAGTTGCAGATCTTTTAGCCACTCAAAAGTGTTACCAGGTGCACCACGGGGTGGTAGATCTTCTGAGCACCCAAAATGAGTTATATTGAAATTATTATATATAGTCTGCCCACTGGCAGATTTCGAGAAAGGAGATGATTTCTTTTTACTGGGTAGGGTTGTCAGCCCTAAGTCCAACGCTCTACAGTCATATAAGAACTGGGACCTATGATTTAAAGCGGATTTTCAATCCACTACAAACAGCCATGGCACCGCCGGGACTCGAACCCGAAACCTGTGGCACCGAGCGCTAGTCACTCGGCCGTCAGACCCTATGAAATAATTGGATTATAAAAATAAGATTTAATCATAAAAGGAGCTTTTGTTAAGATAAAATGATAAAAAAATAAGATTATATTTACATAAATATAATAAATTATTTTTATAATATATATATAGGAAAACAAATAAATTTAAATAAATACTTAAATACATAAAAAAAACAGAAAAATAAATACATACTTAAAATAATTTGCTTTCTTCTAACAGGTAATTTTTAAGGAAGTTAATTTTTTTCGCCGTTGTAAATGCGAAGATCGCGTGAGTTTATTACTGAAAATCAAGGACTGTCGAAACTTAACTTTAACTGTCATGTCGCGTGACATAAGCAGACCTTAATGGTCAGTTTAGGTCACGTGTGTTCTTCTGTGAGTATTTTTAAGTATAAATGTTCCGTATTTGTATGTCTTATGGGAAAATCTCAGAAAATTCTTTGCAGGAAGTATATCGGATTCTGGAAAAGTTTCAGACCATAATAAAATTTGCTAAACAAAACCCAGAAGTGCTTCACATTTAGACCCCCCAAAAATAGAATAAATAAATAAATAAATAATAAAAAATAAAAATTAATCGACTGATTACAAATGTAATTTAGAATTAAATGTAAGAACAAAACGCGTAACAGTAATTTTTAAATAAACGAAAAAAAAAGTATCAATAAATTATCAGTTATCGTTCAAAGCTCAGAAAAGAAAACAGATTAAATAAACAATAAAAAGGTATAGAAACGGATCCAAACGATTAAAGGTTCCAAACGATTTTATAAAAGAGCACGTTAAAGAAAGCCCGCCTCGTGGCTCGGTGGCATTTGGGCGGAGGTTCAATTCTACTGGTGTCTTTGTCGTAGACACTGCCTCAAAAAACGAGAAGATTCGATGGCGTTTGGGATGTTCAGCGTCTTGTCTCGTGAGTCGGACTACTTAGTGGGAGTTTTCTGGATTTTCTAGCATACGATATGAAAATACGGGATATTCCCCTTAAAAAGTTCTCCCGGAAGGTACTGCCCTCCTTCTTCAGCGACATGGAGCCAAGTCAGACTACGGATGCTCCATCCCAACAGAAGCCACGCTCCTTCCATAAGGCATACGACAACAACAACAACAACGTGAAAGAAACTTAAATAGACCAACAAAATTAGCTCGTGAAAGAAATTAGAAAATTAATAAACCAATAAGAAATATTGAAAGTGGCGTAGGACATCGCATCCCCCCAAAACAATACCGATGTATCCCATGGGTGAAAATAACGGATTAAACTATTTATAACAAGTTCCAGGGCCTGAATGGCAGAGTGGCTAGTACTGTGGCGCTCGGTACCACAGGTATCGGGGTCGACGGTGCCAGGGAGCCGTAGTGCCATTTAAGCCGTAGGTGCCGTCTAACAGGATCGCAGAGTACTCCGCGTTTGTAGCTTCTCTTCAAGCTACACGCACCTCCTGGATAATGGTAAATGAGTAACGTCGGTGCAGAGCTTACTTTATGGCATCAAATGCAACTATCTAAGTGTTTGCCAGCTTCATTAGAAAAACAAATTTATAACAAGTTCCAGTTTAATTTTTTATAAAAATTTGTAATCCATGCTGTATTTGTTTATGTTGCACAGCATAGTTTAAGAAACAAATAATAAATATCATAAGCGTATATATATATATATATATATATATATATATATATGTGTGTGTGTGTGTGTGTGTGTAGCTTTAAGCCGCTTGCAAAAGATGCATCCCGGCCGAGCCCCCAATTCTTGTGGGGTTTACACCGGTTCCAATAGATTCATCCCGGTCGAACCTACAGTTTTGTTAGACTTCTCTACCAGTCTAACAAAACTTTCGTAGTGGGTGTCTAGGAGTGTATTTCCAAACACATCAACGAAGCGTTGGTTTTCTCTCAACAACACATATTTAATGGAGCACGGTTATATATACAGCAATATTTACATTCACAATTAATTAAAGGACAGCACCGTCCATTCTCTCGCTGCTTCACGCAGCCTCCCATCCGTTCTCTTTCGCGCGTTCTCCTCCTTCTTCATCTACGGGGATTTTGCCCCTTCTCCACGGGTCAGAGTTCAAAGTTGAATACTCCCCCACATCGTAAACAGGCTCTGTCAAAGACAAGCGACCGTAAGGTGTCGCTATCTGGTGATTACCAAAAAAAAAAACAAAAAACAAATCATATATATATGTGCAGTTTGGGGCCTGATGTATGGTACAGGATCGTAGAGAGTTGCGGGGGTAGTGTTACTCCGCGTCCGTGGCTCATCTTCAAGTGACAGCGTCCCCTGGGTAGTGCAAAGTGAATAACATCCGTGCAGCCCTTATGGCATTAAAAGATCACGGTCTGTTTGTCATCTGCATTAGAAGAAAAAAAATTATATGTAGCTATATATAATATAATTATATATATATTTATGAATTCTTATTTTTTATTAGAGTAATGTGTTTCCCTTTTAATTGATAATGCATTGGATTGTTTATTAAGATAAACAAATTTAATGTAAATTATATGACCTTTTTAGAATTATCAGCCAGAATTTCGAATTGCACTGCACTAAATTCATTTCTAATCATTTGAATTAAAGTTGTCCCGAGTTTAAGGTTTCGAACGAGCAGCCGATTTACAATAGAATCTCACTCCCCGAACATTGATTTAAAAGATTGAATGGATTTCGGACACATTCAAGAGATTCTTTGAGTTGACTTTAATGAAATGAAATCGATCGAATTCACTTTCCAATTGGTTCGCCGTGTAAGTAGTAAACGAGATTAAAAAAGCTTTCTCCCTAAAAGCTTTTCTTTTATATAAAAGGAATAATATCCTAAAGGTACAATTCTCAAAACGAATTTCTTATTAAAAATTAAATCTGATTTATTCAATTCCTTCTATTAGCTCACACTCTCCCCATATATATATCTTGTTCATATTGTCAATCGTTCATAAAATACTTTTTATTCATCCACTCACGTTCAAATACATTTCTTTTGAACTCGTAGTGGATGGACACTGGATGTTACTACACTTTTTTCAAATATGAATCCAGTAATTAAATTAAATTCATTCATTTTAGTTTTTTTTTAGATTTAAGTTGCATGTACCTAATAATAGAGGGCGCCAGATATAAGAGGAAAATTTCAACTTTATTTGTAAAGGACTTTTTCTTCAATGTAGTGAAAAAAAAAAAGTAGGAATTGACTTTAAAAAAATATTTTTTTATACTACTTGTTTTTTCTAAAAAAGCATTTGTGCCATTAAAAAAATGAATGGATTCAAATGGATATTGAATCAAATTTTAAGTTATTAATAAACAATTAATTAACAATCGAAGCACCGTCCATCGTTGAGGTGTAATTTTCCCAAATTTTGCTGCAAAAATGAATTTCTGAAGACAGACGTAAGGTAAAGAAGTGCTCGTTTTGTGAGACAATCCGCAAAACAAGCAGTTTTTTGACTTCTTCAATAAATTGGAAAAGTTCTAACAGGTCATGCATCGAAACAAGGGGTGGTCAGAAGGAGCATTGTCTGGAGGAAGACTTCCCATGGAAGCGTTTCCAAACAGTTTTTGATTTATTTCGCAACATGAGGTTTAACCATTCTCATGTTGAAAAATGACTTTATCGTCGTTTCTCTTTGAATGTTTTGATCAAACCCATCCGTTGCGGTCGATAATATTTATAAGTAATACAGAGGGTGTGTGGAGCCTGAATGGCCGAGCGATTAGCGCTCTGGCTTTCGGTGCCACAGGGTTCGAGTCCCAGAGTTACAATGGATGTTTGTAACGGTTCAGAATCCACCTTAAGCCGTAGGTCCTGGTCTAATAGGACTGTAGAGCGTTGGGCGTAAGTCTGACAACCCTACCTCGTAAAAAAAGTCAAAGTCAGACTTCTACCTACGGGTGCTCCATCACAACAGAAGCTGCCCTCCCCATTTCCCTCCTTCCGTGAGATCACACGGGTTCGTGGGTTAGATGTCTACCAAGTGGGATAAAAAACAACCGCAAAAAGTGTTCATATAATTTTGTAATGAATTTGAATTAAATTTGAATGAATAAAAAACTGAATGGCATCAGATCGGAAAAGGGTTTAATTATCGTCTGGTTTATTAAAATTATTCTTTGCTTTTATATGTTTTGCTGGAAAAAAACCTACACATCGAAGAAATTTTTTTTGTTTTCTTCTTTATGAAGAGAAGTTGTTTTATTCGATTATTATAAAAAGATGCGAAAAGCACGAGTTTAATATTTCTACATGTAAATTAAATGACGTAATTAGTAAGAAAGCAAATAAATAACAAAATTTGCATTTGACTGAGAAAAACGGGTCGAAAAGGCATAATCCAACAACGTATACCTCTTATGATTTCTAAAATTACATCTCTTGTTAAAGACACTGGTACGACAGGCTTCAGGTTCGAATTCTGGTGGTGTCATGGAGGTTTGTAATGGTTCGGAATCCACTTATAAACTGTAGGTCCCGGTCTGTTTAGCCTAATGTGTGCACAAGATGACCGTAGAGCGACAAACGAAACCAAACCTTAGAAAAGACAATTCTTCCTCCCCCTTCATGCAAAAAAAAAAAAAAAAAAAAAAAATGTCGCAAAATCTTTATACATTTCTACAGAAATTGTAAGCAAAATTATAAAATAGGATTTTCAAGCTAATCATTAGAGAGAAAAACATGATATCTGCCTGTTAACACCAAAACCTGTTTCTTAGCGTAAAACTTTGTGCAGAGTGTTGATTGAAAAAAGGGAAGTTTGTATAATTGCAACGGATGAGATTTGGACAGATTTATCTGACTGAGATGGGAAAAGGTCGGAATGTCGGTAGAGGCGTAACAAGGAACTTAAATGAGGAAAATTTGCTGAAGGTTTCGTGATTATTCCCGGATTCTCTTAATATATACCACCCGCCGCCCCTGATTATAAAGGGAACATGAAGCTTGATTTCAAGCTAATTATCGAACATGAGCACAGTTTTAATGGGGATAGATTACTCGAGATAAAACTTGAAACATGTACATTCTCTTTTTTTTTCTTTTTAATGCAGCTGGCAAACACTTAGACAGCTTGGTCTTGGATGCCTTAAGGCAAGCGCTGCACGGACGTTACTCACTTTGCATGACCCAGGGGGCGCGTGTCACTTGAAGATAAGCCACGGGCGCGGAGTAACAATGCCCCCGCAACGCTCTACGATCCTATCAGACCGGGACCTGCGGCTTAAAGTGGATTCCGAACCACTACAAACATCCAGGGCACCGCCGGGACTCGAACCCGAAACCTATGGAACCGAGCGCCAGAGCGCTAGCCACTCGGCCATTCAGGCCCGAAACATGTACATATTGAATGAATTTACGCACCTTTTGAACCCGAGTACATGATACGAATGCCCGATAAAGTATTTCGTCATTCTAGCAGCAACAAAATCCAAATTCACTAAACATTCATTATTTATTATTATTATTATTAATTATTAAATATTCTTGTATTAATTATTAAATATTATGTAAAAAGAACACATCGCAAAAGAAAAATTATGATACAATGATTGTTAAAACCAGTTGTGATGGGCCTCAATGGACGAGTGTCTAGCGCCCTGGCTCTAGGTGCCACAGGGTTCTAGTCCCGGCGGTGCCATGGATGTTTGTAGTGGTTCGGAATGCACTTTAAGCCGTAGGTCCCAATTTAATAGGACTGTAAGAGCGTCACATTGCCAAGTCAGACTTTTACCTAAGGGTCCTCCCCCTTTCCCTCCTTCCATGAGTAGACTACTCATGGGATGTCCGTCCCGCACTGCAGAACACTGAGGATGAGTCATAACACAAGAAAAGATAAGTTATTGTATGGCAAGAGAAAAAATATATATTAACGTTACTGTTTTAAAAAGTATATCTCGATGTTTCTGTGATTACTTTTTCAAACAACAGTCATGAATTATGCACAAATATATGAATTCTACGCTGTACTGAAATGAAAACTGATAGCTGTGATAAACAGTGGACGAAACCCCCGACACACGCCCGAATGCATAAGAGAAATGGCGAAAAGTGGATGACTTGATCGGTGCCTTATTATAAAATGCACCGAATCATTGAATGCCGGATTATAGAGCGCCTATTTTGTTTCTTGTAATGGAACTGGCAAACACTTAGACAATTGTCTTTGACGCCTTAAAGCAAGCGCTGCACCGACGTCACTCACTTAGCTCTACCCAGGAGGCGCGTGTAGCTTGAAGATACGCTACGGACGCCGGAGTAGCACTAGCCCCTCAAAGCCCGTACGTCCCTGTTAGACCGGGACCTACGGTTTAAAGTAGATTCCGAATCACTACAAACATCCATGGTACCGCCGAGACTCGAACCCGAAACTTGTGGTACCGAGTGCTGATCGCTAGCCCCTCAGCCGTTTAGGTCCCCTATAGAGAGCCTATTGTATTTTCAAAAACGAGAAGCTGCATTGGCCACTGTGACATGTCTCCCATCCACACTCGCCGCCTGATGGCCAATTGACCAGCGCTCTGATCGTTGGTACCACAGGCTTCAGGTTCGAATCCTGGCAGTGGCATGGAGGTTTGTGAGTGGTTCGGAATCCACGTTAAAGTGTAGGTCCCGGTCTGTTTAGCCCAAAGTGTGCACAAGATGTCTGTAGAGCGACAAGCGAAACCCATCTACAATAAGGCTGACTGCCCAGTGGAATTTTTCTAGGTCTTCTCTCATATAACTAGTGGCCTGGATGTTTGTTGGTGATTCGGAATCCACTTTAAACTGTAGGTCCCGGTCTGTTTAGCCTATAGTGTGCACAAGATGACCGTAGAGCGTCAAACCAAACCAAACTCATATAACTAGTGAGTGGCGCTTACCCCTGAAGATTCGTTTGGAAGGAATAATATCCTCTTTTGCGGATCCTGACGTACAATACCTTTGATACGAGAAATAATAGTAATCCTTTAGTAAAATAGTAATAATAATAGAAATAGAAGAATCCGCAAAATAATAGTAACAATTCATTGATGCAAATTTAAAATTTGAGTTTGCATTTGCCCAGTACAGTTGGTGAACTTTCGTAACGCGTTACGAAAGCGGGTCTCTCGAAAGGAGGCTGGAAAGTGCAAACGCACGATTCTATTCCGGGCACCCAAGGTTCCCCCTTATCTCCAGAACTTTCTCACTGTTTATTTCGTCGCCCCTTATCTTCATTGCTCGTTGATGGCTGTTTTTAGGTGCTCTCGATTGACAATTAGTGTTCGAACGTCCGAAACTTTGTCCCGCGTGGCTCCGTTTCCTGTTGGTGTTACATTTAAAGTGATAATAATAAGAGGTAAATAAATAAACTGAAATATGTTCATAATTTCAGTTTATCGTGAACAGCTATTTTTAATTGACAGAATTGAAATGAATACCGAAAGATCGTGCTCTGTATCGAAATGAATATTGAAAGACCGTGCATACATACACTGGACTGAAATATTGAAAACTGGTGATCGCATTCACTGAATTAAAGCGAATACTGAAAAACCGTCTTCACATTCATTGAATTGGAATGATTACTGAAAGACAGTCCCTATTTTCACTGAATTGAAACGAGTACTGAAAGAACGAAGGTGTTTATACTGAATCGAATTGAATACTGAAAGACTGTGCTCACATTCACTGAATCGGAATGAATACTGAAAAACCGTGCTCACATTCACTGAATTGAAGTGAATACTGAAAGACCATATTCACTTTCACTTAACTGACATAAATACTGAAAGATCGGTCCTATTTTTACTGAATTCAAATGAGTACTGAGAGGCCATATGTATTTATACTGAATCGAATTGAATACTGAATCCAACTATAATCACTGCCAAATGTTGTGTTTTAGGAAGAATTTCACCAATTGTTTTTTCATGTTAGTCATGAAAAACAGTCTAATAAGAACGGCTTATTTGAGATGCCCGATTTGACGAAATCTATTAGAATAAAGCTGTATTACAAAATATTACGTTCTGAGAGAGATTTAAATCCTCTTCTTTAAATTAATCCGTTATCAAAGGTTTATAATTATTAAGTGAATGTTCAGTGTGTGAATTTTGCCTCTGCAGTTTGTACAGATACTTTGTTGGATATTTATGTCGTCCACACAGGTGCAGAATGTGGACAGCTAATTCAGTGCGTGCATCTTTCAGTGGTTTAATTTTTCTTTATCTAGAGCGATTTATCTTTGGGGCCTGAAGGCCGAGTGTGTGGTTCTCGGTGGGACAGGTTTCGTATTCGAGTCCCGGCGGTGTCATGGATGTTTGAAGAAGGGGTTCGGCATCTACGGTTCAAAGTGGATTCCAAACTCTGGCACTGTCTTCCGGAATCCACGTTGAACCGTAAATCCCGGTCTAATATGGCTGTTGAGTTTTGGGCGAAGGGCTGACAACCCTATCCTTTAAAAATAAAAAATCTTTCTTCTCGTAATCTGCCAGTAGGCCATGGGGCTGTTCCGCTACTAATGATAATGATGAGGATGAGGATGAGGAGGATTTATCTACGGTATTCCCTTTCAAACTGTATTGGCGCTCGATAATCCGGCAGGTACCCGGTTCCGAACGTTCCGGATCAAAGATTGTACTATTGGATTGTACCGGATTGTTTACTTTTATCCACACACCAAAAGGCTAAAAATAGTAATCGACGCGACACCCACTCGACACGCCGGTTGACGCTCAGACGGAAAAGCACTTATCTTAGAGCTTACACCTCTTTCACGAACTTTGCTCCACCGCTTTGTGCGGATTTCGAAAGCAGAACGTATAACGCTTCTCCGAACAGATAACTGAGCCATTTAGTTTCAGAAAGGGAAACAGAGCTCCTGGAGTGGGCGACAGATACGGCACCGAGTAGTCCTTTTGACACTCAAAACAGCAATAAACGTCACGCAGAAAGCGAGACGCCACCACAGAGTGGTAATGAAATAGAGCGCGTTGCCAATTTGGGGCAAGCATACTCCTCACGTGTCTTTTACAATCATTACTATCAGGAGTAATGCGATGGCTGGTCCTTTTCGCGGTTACTCTACCGTTCATTTGTGTGGGAGACTAATTACTTTGTCAACTTCCGCTATTGAGGCCTGCTGGCCGAGTAACTAGTGCTCTAGTGCTCGGTGGTTTCGGGTTTGAATCCCGGCGGTGCCATCGCTATTTGTAGTGGTTCGAAATTCACTTTAAGTCGTATCTCATACGTCACAGAGCACAGAACCCAATCAAGACTTCTCCCCCACATCCTTCCCAAACTGTAAAGGGACAACTCAGCTCTAGGCACAGTGATGGGGTGTGGTGCGGTAGTAACAGTGAAGTACAGCTCAAACATTTTTGTATGACAACTGTGCATTCGCAGCTTAAAGTAACAATAAAATAGAGCTCACATTGGGGTTACCCATTTGGGGACGAACATACTCCTCACGTGATCGTACATCTCACGTGATTTTTGCAATCGGCACTGTCCACTATCAGGAGTGCTGTGATGGCTGATGGCTTTCATGGTCACCCTGCCATTCATTTTTACGGTCACTTTGTCTACTTGCGCTATTGGGGAATGATGGCTGAGGGCTAGCGCCCTAGTGTTCAGTGCCACAGGTGTCGGGTTCGTGTCTCGGCGAGACATGGATGTTTGTAGTGGTTCGGAATCTACTTTAAACCGTAGGTCCCGGTCAAATAGGACTGTAGAGCGCTGTCTTCAGCCTTCGGGGTTAATCGCTAAACTGAAGCTGCATATTACCCTGTGTCTCTTGGACCTGGAATAGGCTTTCCTGCATCAGGGAGATTAGTAACAACAGAACAACACTTGCGCTATAGAGGACAAATAAGTGATTTCATTGCGTGAAACATGGTACACAGAATAGAAAAAAAAAAAAAAAATCACGCAGAAAGCGAGACGCAACTATAGGGTAGTACTGAAATAGAGAGCGTTGCCAGTTTAGGGCAAGCATAATCCTCAAGTGATCATACACTTCACGTGACTTTTACAATCGGAGCTATCAGGAGTAATGTGAGGGCTGATTATTTTCATTGTCACTCTGCCATTCATTTGTACGGGTTTAGTTTATTGCTCTACTGTCATCTTGAGTACACGAGGGCTAAACAGACCAGGATCTACGGTTTAACGTGGATTCCGAACCACTCACAAACATCTATGCCACCGCCGGGATTCGAACCTGAAGTCTTTGGTGCCAAAAGCCAGAGAGCTAACCACTTGCCCACCAGGCTTCTCATTTGTACGGGAGACTAGTCACTTTGAGGTACTGATGGCCGAGTGTCTGGCGCTGGGTACCCCAGGTTTCGGGTTCGAGTCCCAGTGGTGCCATGGATGTTTGTAGTGGTTCGGAACCACCTTTAAACTCGTAGGTCCCGGTCTTTTATGATCGTAAAGCGTTGCGGGGGCAGTGTTACTCCGCGTCCGTGACTTATGTTCAAGTGACACGCGCCCCCTGGGTAAAGCAAAGTGAGTAACAGTGATGCAGCGCTTGTCTTAAGGCATCCAAGACCAAGCTGTCTAAGTGTTTGCCAGCTGCATTAGAAAGAAAAAAAAACTTACTGTGGCAATTAGAAACTTATATTAGCATTATGTGCCCTCTTTGAGAATGAGTTTTAGGTTTGCACTTCAGGGCTTTGTGGTTTAACATATGCAATGATAGCTTGGCGAGTGTTGGCGACAATCTTCATTGTTGGTGCGAAGGGAGAAAAAGGAAAAATCGTTGTAACCTACAACGATTTTCAAGAGAAAGGATTCCATATTTAGCTGTCAATAAATGCAAATTTGTACCTGATGGCCAAGCGACTAGTGCTCTGTGCCACAGGTTTATAGTTCGAGTCCCGATGGTGACATGCTGGAGTTAACATACATTCTCGAGTCTACACATGCTCGTGACATAGTTCGAGTCCCGACGTGCAGTTTGTAGTGGTTCGGAATCCATTTTAAATTATAGGTCACGGTCTAACAGGACTGTAGAGCGATTGTAGAGTGACAACTCTACCCCGTAAAAAGGAAACATCTCCTGTCTCGAAATCTACCAGTAGGCAGATGGCCTTGTCCCACCATGGGGAAGTTGCGACATTGAAGAAGTAGAAATGCAAACTTAATTTCTATGTATATTTGGCATTTATATTCTATCTATAAGTTATCTTTTGTCATATTTTCTACGATAAATGAATAAAGAAATAAAATAATCATTTATATGAACACTTTTGTATTGTATTATTTCAGTATTTCATGCAAAACGATTCGAAGTATAAATTAGATGACATTTCTTGCATCTATTTCAGAGAAAAATTGACACGAGATAAAATGTTTGTTTTAAAACAATATGTATATTTTGTTTAAATAAAACTAACGCATTTGTTAATATTATTGGCGAAAATAGATTTTCATTCAAATTAAAAGTTTTCATTTGCAGTTTGTGGTGAATTCGAGAAAGGAATCTACATCATCCTATATGCCAAGAACTTAAGTAATTTTCTTTTATTATTAAGATTATTTATTATTCGTGGCTTTTTTTCACTAGGAAAACATTTTAAAAGACCAAAAAAGGTTTTAAAGATGTTAAATTGCATGTGTGTGAGAGCATGTAAATATTTGTACATGTTTTATATTATGTGATCTTGCAAATTATTGAATTGGAAAACGCTCTCTCTTATAACTTATCCTGACTTTTTAATAATTGATTTTGATTGGGAGATTTGATTAGAAATCGATTAGGAAATTGTTATCAACATTTTTAAGGTAATTTGTCATAGTAAAAAAAAATGCGCAAGTTCGAAGAAAATATTCAAAAAAAGTTAATGGTTCAGTGGAACTTTTCTGCCTATCGTTTTATCAGAATAAAATGCGTTTTAACGAATTCAATTCGAGTGTTTTATTCATTCTGAAAGAAAAAGAATAAGCATAGAATATATGAAGAAAAATACAATTAGGGAATCTAGGAATTATAAAATCAGAGGAAATCTGTTATTAAGTGAGTTATTGAAAACAAAACAGCGATGTTGGAGACTAATTGGAAGCAAATTCTGAGGAATGTGTCAACAATTGGGTGGCAGACGGTTTGTCCCCGCGCATGCGCCTGACATCGAATCGAATGTGCCAAACGACTTTCCAAGTCGAGTTCTGCACATCCGCTGTCCGTTTATGATGTGCGGACTTTTAAATTATTATATTTTTTTTTCACAGAATAATTTATTCAACCACCGAATTCTAAAATTTTGGGATGATTTGGTTTGTCGCTTTACGGTCATCTTGTGCACACGCTAGGCTAAACAGACCGGGATCTACAATTTACAGTGGATTTCGAACCCCTCACAAACATCCATGCCACCGCCATTTTTCGAACCTGAAGCCTGAGGTGGCCAAGTGGCTAGCGCTCTGGCTATTAGTATGAGTATGTATCAATAGCTAGACACAAAATTTTGGGATATGACCATTAGTAGATTTAAAAATGGATACGATATACTTCCTACAGAAAATTAAAAATATCAAATAAAAAAAAAGGATAAAAAAATAACATGGAAACTTTTAATTTCAATACGTGTATTGGCTATCATCCCATTGCAAAAGGTTTTAAAATAATTTACAACTCATCTGTAAAAAGTATAACACGGATAATGAATTTCTCATTTTAAAAATTCATTTTTTTTCACAACCATGCACTTTTAAAGAAGCTAGATAGATTATGCGTGATTTTGAAGAAATGGGTTCTTAAAGTATGACCAACAAATAGTTTTTTTGAAAAATATTTTCTTAAGGTAGTTTTTTAAATTACTTTGTTATCATTCAATTTTAATGCAAGCGAAATTTTAATTTTCAACAAATTGTTCCAAATGCTTTAATTTTTAGTAAACTGAGCATTCAAATCTCTTATTGCTTTACTGATCAGAATTACAATTTTCTCAGTAATGAGTTTTTATTGGTAGATTTTATTTACCAATTACTATTTATTGGTTAGCCAATACATAACGCAAGATGACGCGTTTATTAAAAAAAATGTTATTGCAAATTAAATTTTTGTAGTTCCCGGGGTTTCTTAAACACTCATAATTCATCATTACGTAAATGTTGAAAAGAATTTATAATTAATCAATAAGATGTTTTTGTCCTTTTGCAGAATTAACGTAAACAAGTCCTTTATTTGTGTCGGTTGGTTTTGCGTTTTCCTTAGAAATATGACTATCAGAATCGATTTGTTTTCGATTGCCACTCTACGGTCATTTTGTGCATACTTCGGGCTCATTAGATCGGGAAGTACAGTTTAACGAACTACCCACAAACATCCATGTCACCGCCAGGACTCGAACCTGAAGCCTGTGGTACCGATAGCCAAATGGTCATCAGGCCGCTATTAGAATTGAGAGTGATAGATATATATAACCCTTAGTTTCTAAAACCCAATGCAATGACTGACCTATGACCACATATATTTTAAATTGGCAGCAATGTCATTGAAAAACTTCACTGTTGCCACCACGCAACTACAGTAAAATTTGAATTAAGCATTCCATTTCATTGCCGCGGGACATGAAAATGGTAATTTAGGGGTAACTGGCCTGCATTGGCTGCTCATGAGGGCAGAAATTCGGAAAATTCGCTCCAGGCAGCTTGGTTGAGCCGCTTACATGAGCAATTGCACTAGTCCATAAATCGCCTCGTTTCTGACAGCTGCAGGTGAATATTCGTACCAGAGCTACCCGGCACGTCATAATCCGATTGACCCTCGCGTGAAAATTCTCTCGTCAAATGGACTCGGTCGCACAACGGTGTAATAGGGAAAAAAGGTAATATCAATGCCGTCCTGTACCCTGGATTGTCCATGCAGTGCACTTGCCCAAGATTTGCTCAGACTACTACTACTACTACACCACACCACATCCCTGGAGCTGAGTTGCCCCTACATAGTTTGGGAGTGATGTGGGTGAGAAGAAGTCTGATTGGACTCTGTGACGCTCTACGATCCTGTTAGACCGGGACCTACGGCTTAAAGTGGATTCCGAACCACTCACGAACATCCATGCTCAGACAGCTTTATCTGGGCTGACGATTGGTCCCATAAGAAGTTTAATCTTCAACGGAAATGTGAATGTCATGCCCATTGCCACTGCTCGGCCATCGCTTCTCCCCCAATGGTTGCATTGGTGTTTCTGTGTGGGCCGCTGTTGAAGGAGAGAGAGATTGCTTCTGATTTATTACTGCGACATGGTCTTTTGGAACTGGTTTAGGGACTTAAACAAGAGGGATAGCAACAACAACAGCAAGGTAATTTATGATTTTCAATTCCAATAAAAAATATTTTTCATTTTTAATAATTAAAGTTTTAAAATAAATACTATATAATAGATAAAAAAAAAAATTCCACACCATTTAATCAAATGCTTCCTTTCAAAATTGTTCTGCGCCGCGTTTGTCTGACGAGCACCTTAAAGGTAGTCGATTCGACTCCTTTAAACCCATCTCTCATTTTTGAACCATATATTCACCTTTTCATTAAAAAACTGGTAAACCCCCAATTGCGTGTAAAATTGGCAAGCGGCCAAGTCTTGACGAATTTATAATGGTATAAAAAGGTCAAGAAGGAGGGGGTGGGGAGGTTGTATAGCCTTTATTTGAATTTTGTGTGCAATCGAATATTTCGTTTTATTTCATGACATCCTTGTATCGGTGGGTGTTATGTATATAAGGAGACATTAAACTCCTGTTTGTGAAAATTGCAACACTATGAAGGACTTACTTTGAAGGAAGGATTAATATTTATGTAATAATTTTATAATAATAATATACGAGGGGTAGTTTAAACTTCAAAGGTCATCGCTTTTCATTTAATATGTTTTGTGAAATAGCTAGATGCATAAATAAAACAAAACAAGCCTTTTACTATATTTTTCTGTTTGTTTGCTTAACAAAGACAAATGTCCAAGGGTGACTGAGTAGGGTTTTATTTTTCTGAAAAAGGGACCGTAGAACAAATAAATTTGGGACTCACAGGTATAACATAAGCCAAGCACAATTCTCCATTTTGGATATCCCCATTTAGCTTCAATATAACAAGAAAATACGATTCTTCAAACTTCTACAGGCTTCAGGTTCGAATCTTGGTGGTGGCATGTATGTTTGTGAGTGGTTCGGAATTCATGTTAAACTGTAGGTCCCGGTCTAATGAGCCCAACGTGTGCATAAAATGACCGTAGAGCGACAAACCAGACCTCCATGGAAGCACCAGGTTCAACTTCTCATGGAGATCACTTTTAGTGTTATTTATAAATGTTATTTTTATATTATCCTTCGTTATCTTATATCCATTTTCTGGGTTTAGTGAGGTTGATTGTAACAAATAATTTTATGATATAATTTATATAATATAATAAAATTATTTTTTTCTAATGCAGCTTCAAATACTTAGACAGTTATCTTTGATGCCTTAATTCAAGCGCTGCACCGACATTACTCACTTAGCACTGCCAAGGAGGTGCGCGTAGCTTGACGCTAAGCTACGGATGCGGAATCGCAATACCCCCGCAATGCTCTACGATCCTGTTAGATCGGGACCTGCGGTTTAAAGTGGATTCCGAACCCCTACAAACATCCATGGCACCGCCGGGAATTCAACTTATGGCACCGAGCGCCAGAGCACTAGCCACTCAGTTATACAGGCCTTCGCTGGTAAAAATAGAGCCATGGATTCATCCATGGAAGTGTGCCTTGATGTCCAATTGGCTAGCACTCTGGCGTTGGTACCGAAGGCTTCAAGTTCGAATCCTGTCGGGGATATGGAGGTTTAGGAGGGGGTTGGAATCCTTGGTTGCAAAGGTTTCGGGTTCGAGTCCCTGTGGAGCCATGGATGTTTTTAATGGTTCGGAATCTACTTTAAACCGTAGATTTCGGTCTAATAGGATCGTAGGGCGTTGTGGGGATAGTGTTACTCCGGCGTCCGTGGCGTATCTTCAAGCTACACGCACCTCCTGGGTAGTGCTGAATGAGTCACAGCAGTGCAGAAGTGCAGTGTTTCGAGGACTATTTCATTATATTTTTGTGATTTTCCAAGTTCTAGTACGACCTTCCTAAATGGATCATGGTAATCTTTGACAAATGCCTGCCATTACGTAAAACTATAAAAATAATAATAAAGTTCTTGAGTAACCGGACAAAGATATAATTAAATAGGGTGAATTAATATTTTGTGTTTACAATGATGAGCCAACAAACGCTACATTTAGATTTTTTAAGAAAATTTATGAAAAATCTGACATCAATAGATAAATGCTACACTTAACGAAAAATTTTTTGGTACCTGTTTGTTAGATATTTTAAATTTTACTACTCACACGATGCATTATTTTAAAAAATAAATCTACCCTTTAAATATTGGCATGTTGAGGTTGTGAAAGCAAGAAAAGAAGCATTCAAATTCGGGTTACAGTTAACAAAAAACCGCCCCTAAAATAATTTTTGCCGCCCTAGGCCCGGGCCTTGCGAGCCTAAGCCTAAATCCGTCACTGTATGCGGAATACATTTTTCTGATCAAAAATGCAATGAATGCCAATTTAGCTCCCCGTTTTAATGAGGGGACGGTTCCTCGGAAGTTTTAATAAGGTGGTTCTTTTTATTGCCGCACTTTCATCACAACTGCTTCCTGGACGGCGGCTTCTTTTCCTTGAACTCGTGACAGGATGGAATCGATTTCTTAATTCATCGATATCTTTACACATGAGGAAATATCGATTGTTGACATTATTATCTGCACTTTCACTTTAGGTGCGAATAGTGTATAACGAAAGAGAAATTAGAGTGTTTTTGCATACCGTACGTTAGTTACCGTAGGACGTCCGTTAGCTTTTTCTCCCTAGCGCGCATGCTCATTGGAAACTGCGCATGCGCGCTAGGGAGAAAAAGCTAACGGACGTCCTACGGTAACTAACGTACGGTATGCAAAAACTCTCTATTAATATTTTATTTCCTTTAATAAGTTTTATTCATTTTATAAAGTTATTGAATTGGCAGTTAAAAATTTTATAAAGTTTTTTTTTTAAAAAATTTTTATAAAGTTATTGAATTTATAAGTATTATTGGAATAAAGCCTGAATGGCCGAGTGGAACCCACTCTGTCTCTCCATACCCTAAATTTAGGGTTCGTGTCCCAGCTGTGCCATGAATGTCTCTAGTGGTTCGGAATCCACTTCAAACTGTAACTCCCAGTCTAAACTGTTGGTCGTGGGGCTGACAACACTATCCCGTAAAAAGAAGACATCTCATGTTTCGAAATCTGCCAGTAGGCAGACGGCTTTGGCCCACCACGGGGCTGTTGCGCCAATGATTATGATTGAATTGGCAGGAGTTGTTTCGATTTCAAAACGATAGCTTAAAATTTACGTTACATATACTCCGTGTATCATTTTTCCCACGGGAAGAGCTGTGCCATTTCTGTTTCCAGGAGAGAGAAATGTATATTCTTTAATAAGTGCACAATAACAACCTATAATTCAAATCTGACAGCAGATAAGCAGTGTCGTGGGTATTTATACTACATGCAATGAGTGTTTTGTATTTATGAGAACAACCTGTCACTCAAATCGGACAGCAGATATTCAGTGTATGTATAATGAGACTCAGAAAATTAGCGAATGTCTGTGCGACTGTCACATGTCGAAACATCTACAGATGGAATATGAACTTTACTATCCATCGTTTTTCCATCGTGATTGAGGATAGACTACGAGTTGAGATATGTCTACTCAAATGAGAAGAGAGGGAAACTGACCCCTTCTTTACGGATTGTCTTAAAAGTAGGTTTTTGGTGTGAAGAAGAGAGATTTCTGCGACAAGTCGACCAGAAGTGGTGTTTTTCTTTTTCTGAAGTGACTGAATAGTCCGGAGTTTTCCGCCTGTTTCCAAAATGAGCACTTGTAGTTTCGTGTATCATGCCGTGTGATAATTAAGGTCTACCGTAGACTAGACAGTTAGATAATAATTCATCATCATCAGTGGCGCAACAGCCCTAGGGTGGGCCAAGACCGTCTGCCTACTGGCGGATTTCTAAATGGGAGATGTCTTTTTACGGGATAGGGTTGTCAATCCTACGCCCAACGCTCTACAGTCATATTAGATGGGGACCTACGGTTTAAAGTGGATTCCGAACCACTATAAACATCCATGGTCCCTCCGGGACCCGAACCCGAAACCTGTGGCACCGAGCTCCATAATTAAAAAAAAAAAAAAAAAAAAAAGATATTAAGAATTACTTTGAGTGATAAACTTAAATATTTTTTTCAAAATTATCATTTTTTTTATTTATAATTGTTATAAATAAATTGTAATAATGATTGTTATAAATATTACATTATTATTTATAATTATTACATTGTTGTTGTTGTGTCCCTCATGGAAGGAGGGAAGAGGAGTGCAGCTTCTGTTCTGATGGAGCACCCGTAGGTAGAAGTCTGACTTCTGCTCCGTGACGCTCTTACAGTCATGGGACCTACAGCTTAAAGTGGATTCCGAACCAATCCAAACATCCATGGCACCGCCGGGACTCAAACCCGAAACCTGTGGCACTGAGAGCCAGAGCGCTACACACTCGACCATTCAGGCCCAAATATTACACTATTATTTATAATTGTTATAAATATTACAAATTGCTTACACGAATGTGCATTTAACTGTGAAACAGAGAAACGGAATGTACTGGCTGTTCGAGTTTTAAAAAGCAAGAGTTATTTATTCTAAACTAGATCAGCATTCAGTTTATACAATGTTTGTTACGTAAACGTCTATTTATGAGTTAATTAATACGTATTTTGTTCTTTATTGTCAACACACTTTTTCCGCCAACATTTGGGTTTATACAGCTGAGTGAATCGGTTTTCAACGCATGAGGCAGGATTGATTTGTTTTTAAGGAGAGACAAACAAGCTTTAAATGAAATCGAAACACCGTAAAATCTGTCATTTAATGTATGCAACGTTCGGCTTAATTTTTTTTTTTCTTCCGAAACTTGGATTAGATGAATCATTTATTTATTAATGTTTCATTTTAATCGGTTATTACTTTTTAGTTATTATTATTTTTTAGTTATTACTATTTTGTTATTATTTTTAGTTATTATTATTTAGTTATTATTTTTTAATTATTATTATTTCGTTTTTATTTTTTAATTATTATTAGTAAGTTCAATATTTGCCTCATTAAAATTTACAATTTACTGAATGCCAATTTTGCAATCTTGGATGACATTTTCTCTGGCGCTCGGTGTCACAGGTTCCGGGTTCGAGTCCCGGTGGTGACATGATTATTTGTAGAGATTCAGAATCCACTTTAGGCCGTAGGGGTCGGTCTAATATGACTGTAGAGCGTTGGGTGTAGGACGGACAATCCAACCCCGTAAAAAGGTAAACATCTCCTGTCTCGAAATCTGCCAGTAAGCAGACGGCCTCGGCACACCATGGGGCTGTTGCGCCACTGATGATGATGCAGGATGATATTTTATTACTATAAAACACGAATTTGTACATTATATTATATTGTTATTCGAAGCAGCTTTTAATAACATAGAAAATGTCGAATATATAAATACATTATTTTAATAATAATATATATATGTATATATATATATATATATATATATATATATATATATATATATATATATATATATACATCATTTTGTACTAATAAGTTCAACAGTTGAGTCATTAAAACTTACTGAATGCCAATTTAGGAATCTTGGATGACATTTTATTGCTATAAAACAGGTTTTTGTACATTATATTACATTGTTAATCGAAGCAGTTCTTAATGGAATAGAAAATGCTGAATATTTATTTTACAAATGTCGAACATTGGCCCTTAAGCCATTAGTTCACGGTCTCCCCACTACTTTTTGACCATGCCACTCATCACAATGAAGTGCACTACACACTTATTTAAATGTTCAAAAATCATAGGCTGACTAGAGTCACGCAAAATACAGTGTGGGGAACCCACCACTCCAATTCTACAGAGGTGGTCACGTAAACAGTCATAACCAGTCAAACGCGTAAATAGAGCCATAGCTGTCTTGAGCTTGAATGGCCCGAGTGTCTGGCGCTCGGTGCCACAAGTTTCAGGGTTCGATTCCCGGCGGTGCCATGGATGTTTGTAGTGGTTCAGAATCCCCTTTACATATCATATGACTGTAGAGAGTCACGGAGCCAAGTCAGACTTCTACCTACGGTTGCTCCATCGCAACAGAAGCTGCCCCCTTTCCTATCAACCATGAGTTCATATAGGTTCGTGGGCTTGGTCTAGATGTCTACCATGTGGGATAAGAAACAACAACAACACTGTCTTTCTTGGAAAACTGGGAATAGTTCTCTGTTATCCCAGAATTCCCCATCTCTCATCTATAGCGTTTTGAACCATATCTTGCTTAAGAATTTTCTTATGAGTCAGGTTAATAAACAATTGAGTCGTATGAAATGAAAGTGGCCATTCAATGCATTGCTCTATCAAAGTTCTTTTCTTAGCCAGTGTATCAGTTTTTTCGTTGCCCATATTTCCATATTGGGCTGGAATCCATTGGAAATTCTATGTGTTAGTGTCTACACCCTAAATTCTTTGGGAACTATTTTGATTATAGAAAGGGGTTTGAAATGCTCTTGGAGTCAGACAATATGACTGCTTTTATAAGGGAGTGGCTATGAATCGACAGTTGTTGAATAGCCTCGATTTCGCCAGTAGTAAGAGGGCACACAGATAAATAGAAATAACTAAAGTATTAAATAAATAAACAATAATAAAATAATAATAAATAGGAAATAAATAAATAATTATTAAATAAATATAATACATAATAATATGTAAATATATTATATATTAAATAAATAAAAAAATTCATATTTTTTGTAAATCTGGTGCGTAACTAAACATTACAAAAAAAATTTAAATTATTTGTCAATTAAATAAAAATCGTAATATTTAATTGCAAAATAAAGATTTTAAAGCTCTTGATGTCGCTTAAGAATCATATACTTAAAATTGCGAATGGAAAATGACGTCATCATTCTTTATTTATTCTTATTCGAATTCGCATTGATTATTTTTTTACATAATTTTTATTCATTCTTTATTCATCATTTAATTCTTTTTTTATAGCTAAGTTAAAGATATGTATTTATTTAATGTATTATTTATTAATTATGTATTCATTTATTTTCGTGTGGTATAACTAAATAAATATTAAATATTTTTTTTTATTATTATTTTTAACACATCATTATCGCAGTGGAACGAAATGATGGAATTATTTAATTTGCTGAATGTTCCCCCCCCTTTCCTCGTAAAAAAAATAACAATAAAAACGTGACTAAACTAAACAAATTTGTTTCATTATTTTTCAATTAAATAAAAATCGTATTATTGAATTGCAAATTGATGATTTTAAGCTCTTTATGTGGCTTGAGAATCGTCTGCCCAAAACTGCGAATGATAAATGACGTCATCATTCTTTACTTGTTCTTATTCGCATTGAATTTCTTTCTATTTTCGTTAATGTTTTTCTTTTTATTGCATTTTGTTATTGGATTTATCATCAGTGCTTATTCCTTTAATTTCTTTTAATATTTTTGCTTATGGGATGATTTTTTTTTTTTATTCTCTTTGCATTTTTACTCTTCCATTGTAACTTTGACTTTCTGTCTTAATTGTAATGTTTTTGTTCTCTGATGTTAGAAATTATTATTCCTTCTCTGATCTATTTAATTTTTCTTACAATTGGCAAAGGGCTCGACCACAAGTCACTGTTCACCATTCGCCAAGTGGAGGTGTGGTCGTTGCGCAACCAAGGAACACCATCAAGTCACCAATAATAATTTCTTTCTATTTTTATATAATTCTTATTCGTTTAATTATTTTTTATAGCTAGATTAAAGATATTTATTTATTTAATAACTGATTTTCATTTATTTTCGTATAAGATACGAAAATAAATGAAAATGAGTAGTGAATTTAATGAAAATGAGTATGAATTCTTTAGTGAATTTAAATGTTCTTTTTAGCCAGAATACAGAATTTAAATGCTTTTTTTTCTTTACCATATAAGTCAATTTTTTAAGTGCTAGGATTCTATTAATATATTTTACATTTTTATACTATCGAATTAATTTTACGAAGAATTCAATGTGATTTTTACAGTTAAAATTAAAATGCTACCAAATAAAACGAATTCAAAACAATTCTGATTCATGTAATAATGTAAGGATATAATTTTCAAAATTTGGAAATAAGTTTCGTACAGCTATTATATGGCTTTTACTTTTTATACTGAATATTTATAAATTTTAAGGAAAAAAATTGCGAACTATCTAACAATCATTTTTTTTAATTTTGCAAAATAAATTAACTGGAAAATAACAGAATCGTTATAGTAAATTCTAAAAAGTTCATCTTGCTACCTTATTAAAACGGAAATATGAATTTTCTGTTATGTCTTCTTAAATATTATTAAAAACAAATTATCATTAGTCAGTTTCCAAATATTACAAACTCATAAAAAAATGCGAATTAATTCTTTTATAGAATGACAAATTATAAATAGCATTAGAAGAAAACTGATACTTTTAATAATCCGATAATAATATCAAAATTTTTATTTGATAGACTTATGTGATATTTCAGAATTCAAGTTTCTACTTTCGTATTCTAATACTCCATGAATAATATAGTAAAAAAATGATTTTTTTTCTGTATTCTTTATTTCATTAGATGTTAGTTTTTATAACTAGATAAATATTAAATAAGTTTTTTTTTCACACACCGTTGTCGCACTGGAACGAAATGATGAAATTAATTAATTTGTTGAATGTTTCTCCCTTTCTCCGTACAAAACGTGACAAACTAATAAAATTTTTATTCATTTACTGAAATCTGACTCGTCATGTCATATCTGCTAATTCTTAATAAAAATTAACACTAGAGAAGAAACTTGTTGCCACTTTAAAAATTAAAATTATTTTAAATTATTAAAAAAAAAAATAAAATTATTTTAAAAAATAAAATTATTAAAAATTAAAATTATTTTAAATTATTAAAAATAATTTTTTAAACTTTTAAATCTACCAATCTGGTTATTATCCAATTCCTTCTATTTAGCTCACACTCTCCCTATATATATCTTATTCACATTTTCAATCGTTCATAAAATACTTTTTCATTCATCCACTCAAGTTCAAATACATTTTTTTTTTTAATTTGTAGTGGAGGACACTGGATGTGAATACAGTTATTCCTGAAATATTAATTCATTCATTAACTTTAATGAATTAGTTTTAATTAATTAATTGAATTAGTTTAAATTGCACACTCGTGTTAGTGGATATAGGGGAGGAAAAAATGTCTCTTATACAAGATATTTAGCAGGTTATAAATTTAGGAATAAATACCGTCAGTGGTGAAGCGTGGAAAAAAAATTTCTTTTTCAGATTTTTTTTTCAGTCTGGGTTCTAGTCTGAGTCAACGAAGGAAAAAAAAATGGAAAATGAAACATGTGAATCAATGAGTGAGAGAGAAAGAAAGTGTGTGTGTGTGTGAGAGAGAGAGAGAGAATTAAAAAATGAACTTAAAAAAAGAGAGAACTTAAAAAAAAAGAATGAAAATTATTTATAAATAATTTTCATTCATTTTTTTAAGTTAGTATAATAAGTTAGTTTTTAATAAGTTAGTTAGTAAGTTTAGTACATTTTAAGTTATGTCTGCAACAGAGTGAAATAAAAGTAGGAATTGACTTTAAAATTTTTTTTATATATTACTTGTTTTTACTTTACTTTCACCTATAAGTTCATTTTAGAATAAGCAATATTAGTAAAAGATTAAAAGTTAAACCTCACAGATTTTGAATGACGTAACATTACCAACGATCACGTAATCGAATTCAAACTATTTTAATCAATTAATCTATCAATAAAATTGGTTCGTTATTGAAATAGTTATTAAAATAATCAATGAATCGATTCATCACATAAAAATTATTTTTATAAATTTTCCACAAACATTTCTTAATTACATTATCCACAAACACGAGTATGCAATTTAAATGAAGTAATCTTTTAACCCTTCGTAATGTATTGCTACAGATTAGTACAAACTTGGTTCACTGCATTAGTCGGTCAGTGATTGATCATTTGCGTAACACACCAAAACCGCGTACTCAAAATAATCCTCATTTTTCAACACAGTGATTAGCAATATTTTGACGAAACAAAAGTGCTCGTTACAGAGTATTTAGTTGGAAATTGAAAAAGAAAAACAGCGACAGGAACAGAAAGAAAAAAAAATCTAGGTCAAATTCTAATTCGTAATCGGTTCAACGGTTTCACCCTCTCTCTCGCCGTAGCAGTAGAGGCAGTGCCATTTTGTTTTAAATAATTATATCAACCTTCAGGCGAATGACATCTCAACTTCTGCGCATGGAATAAAATGGGGAAAGATCCGAACATAAAATCAAATATTATTATTATTATTTTTTTTTTTTGGTTTTATTACCTTCTTTTTAATAAAAAACAAATATTAACACAGAATTATACGGAATTTAAATGTTCTTTTTTCTTTACCATATAAGTTACAGAATTTTAATGTTCTTTTTGCTTTACCATATAAGTTGCAGAATTTATATGTTCTTTTTAGACAGAATACAGAATTTTAATGTTCTTTTTGCTTTACCATATAAGTTGCAGAATTTAAATGTTCTTTTTAGACGGAATACAAAATTTAAATGTTCATTTAGACAGAATACAGAATTTATATGTTCTTTTTAGACAGAATACAGAATTTTAATGTTCTTTTTGCTTTACCATATAAGTTGCAGAATTTATATGTTCTTTTTAGACGGAATACAAAATTTAAATGTTCATTTAGACAGAATACAGAATTTATATGTTCTTTTTAGACAGAATACAGAATTTTAATGTTCTTTTTGCTTTACCATATAAGTTGCAGAATTTAAATGTTCTTTTTAGACGGAATACAAAATTTAAATGTTCATTTAGACAGAATACAGAATTTAAATATTCTTTTTAGACGGAATATAGAATTTTAATGTTCTTTTTGCTTTACCATATAAGTTGCAGAATTTATATGTTCTTTTTAGACAGAATACAGAATTTAAATGTTCATTTAGACAGAATACAGAATTTATATGTTCTTTTTAGACAGAATACAGAATTTTAATGTTCTTTTTGCTTTACCATATAAGTTGCAGAATTTATATGTTCTTTTTAGACAGAATACAGAATTTTAATGTTCTTTTTGCTTTACCATTACAGAATTTAAATGTTCTTTTTAGACGGAATACAAAATTTAAATGTTCATTTAGACAGAATACAGAATTTATATGTTCTTTTTAGACAGAATACAGAATTTTAATGTTCTTTTTGCTTTACCATATAAGTTACAGAATTTAAATGTTCTTTTTAGACGGAATACAAAATTTAAATGTTCATTTAGACAGAATACAGAATTTATATGTTCTTTTTAGACAGAATACAGAATTTTAATGTTCTTTTTGCTTTACCATATAAGTTACAGAATTTAAATGTTCTTTTTAGACGGAATACAAAATTTGAATAATCATTCAGACAGAATACAGAATTTAAATGTTCTTTTTAGACAGAATACAGAATTTAAATGTTCTTTTTCTTTACCATATAAGTTACAAAATTTAAATGTTCATTTAGATAGAATACAGAATTTATATGTTCTTTTTAGACAGAATACAGAATTTTAATGTTCTTTTTTCTTTACCATATAAGTTACAGAATTTAAATGTTCTGTTTAGACGGAATACAAAATTTAAATGTTCATTTAGACAGAATACAGAATTTAAATATTCTTTTTAGACGGAATATAGAATTTAAATGTTCTTTTTTCCTTACCATATAAGTCAATTTTTTTAGTGCCGGGATTCTACTAATATATTTTCCATTTTTATACTATCGAATTAATTTTACGTAGAATTTAATGTGATTTTTAGAATTAAATTAAAATGCTTAAAAATTCAAAACAATTCTGATTCATGTAATATTTAAGAATATAATTTTTAAAATATAGAAATAAATTTCGTACAGCTATTATAAGACTCGTAATTTTATATTGGATATGAAATTTATAAATAATAAATTTTACAAAAAAAATTACGACAATCTAACAATTACGACCTATCTAACAATCAATCTTTTTTTCTAAATTTGCAAATTAATTAATTGAAAAATAACAGAATCGTTATAGTAAATTCTAAAATGTTTCAAAAACATCTTGCTATCTTTTTAAAACAGAATTTTTCTAAATATGAATTTTCTGTCTGATTCTTCTTCTTCGTTAAAAACAAATTATCATTAGCAAATTTCAAAATATTAAAAACTCATGAAAAATTGCGAATTAATTCTCCTGTAGAATGAAAAATTATAAATATCATTAGAAGAAAACTGATATTTTTAATAACCCCATAATAATATCAAAATTTTTATTTGATAGATTTATGTGATATTTCAGAATTCAAGTTTCTATTTTCATATTATATTTCTAAATGAAAAATATAGTAAAAAATCATATTTTTTTTTGTATTCTTTATATGTTTGTTTTTAAGATTAAATACATATCTTTAAGATTATAGAAACATAAAAATTAGTTTGATTTTTATTCGAAACTTTTTTTTAAAAATTTAAAATTAATTTGATATGAAACCAAAAAACATTTTAAGAAACTAAATTTTTTTTTAAACTGGTTCTTTACCACGACATTATGATCTTTAGTAGTGATCTTTAATATTTAAAATTTACGAAATAAATTTAATGATTTTTATTGAACTTATATGTCTATAAAAATACTTTTTTGTCCTAACAAAGCGTTTTTTAAGACTTTAAAGTATATTTTGCTATTCAAACTCCCTTTTCTAAATTGTGCTTATAAAAGTCTATATCCTTTAAAAATAACAGTACTGAATAAACATGCACCAATATATTACAGATTAGCTGAAAAGGAACTATACATATTAATCATAAAAATACGATAGTTATAATGTAAGTATTAAGTATTATAAGGTATTAATAAAATATAAGTATTTTTTATTCTTAATATTGGAATAATTTTTATAAGATCTTCTTCCTTTTTTCATTCTAGATAACTTTTGATAAGCCTGATTGCTGAGAAAAGTGTCTGAACACTCACTTTATAGGCTCGTAAATCAGTCAATATCTTTTAATAATATATTATTTTTTTTAATAACCTTTCTATTCATATATTCTTATACATGAAATTATATGTAAGGATATAAGAATAGAAAGGGTATTTTTTGAAGTCTTCTGTTTATTCATGAGAAATATTAAAATCTTAAACTAAAAACTTTAAAAAAAAATTTTTAGATTAATTTTAATTTGGAAATAGCACTTTATATTTTATTTTATTAAGAGATCGCTTTTTCGTATTTTTAAAAAGTTCATCAGGATCCATTTAAGAGATCACTTTTTCGTATTTTTAAAAAATTCATCACGATCCATTAAAGATCGCTTTTTAAAAAAAATCATCATTCAGTGATCTTTTAAATGGATCAGGAGATCCATTTAAGAGATCACTGAATACTAAAATACTTTTACTTGAATACTAAATACTAACACTAAAATACTTTTTCGTATTTTTAAAAATTCATCATGATCCAACTTTTCGATTACAATTTTTGTAACCGAATTGGGAAAGCAAAAGTTATCTCTTAAATAGATCATGCTGAACTTTTTAAAAATACGAAAAAAATGATCTCTTAAATGGATCATGATGAATGGGTGGGTCATAAAATTAATGGAAATATAAAAAAAAAATGTTAATGAAATTAAATGGATCATGATGATATGGTTGCAATTTAATTCCTACTTTCATTCATTTTTTTTATTCTAATTCAATTTTAAAAAATTGCATAAATAAGGTGCGATGATTTTTATCAAGCAATTAAGCACTGAAACTGGTGCGAAATAATTTGCAAAACAATATTGTGATAAGAATAATTTGTTGACAAAACATTGAAATTTGTATTCATATTTTTGTAGTATTGTAACAGTAATGCATTGCAATAATGTGCTAAAACAGTTTTATTTAATTAAAAGAAGAACTAATTAGAATTTCTGCATTGTTTTTAATTACGTGGCTAACAAAAGAAAATAACAAATTCAGAGGGAAAAGAAATGGGCTTGTAAGCGTTATAATTTTTAGGTTTGAAATGGACGCATAACACATACATATACAGTGACGAATTTAGGCTTAGGCACACGAAGCCAGGGTCAAAGGTGGCAAATTTTTAGGCGCGTCCAAATTTTCAAGGCGGCAAAAATTTGAAATCGATTTTGTTTTTTATCAACTGTAAGACTGAATTTGAATGCTTCTTTTCTCGCTTTGACAACCTCAAGATGTCAATATTTAAAGGGTAGAATTATTTTTAAAAATAATTAACCGTGTAAGTAGTAAAATTTAAAATGTCTAACAGACAGGTACGAAAAAATTTTTCGTTAAGTATAGCATTTATCTATTGACGTTAGATTTTTCATACATTTTTCTTAAAAAATCTAAATGTAGCGTTTGTTTGCTCATCATTATGACACAAAATATTAATTCATCATATATAATTATACCTTTGTCCGGTTACTCAAAAAAAATTTTTTTTTAATCTTGTAAAAAAAAAAAATCTTTTAATCTTTTTTTTAATCTTGTTGTTTTACTTTTCTAATTTTTTACTTGTTATTGTTTTACATAATGTGAGACGTTTTTTCAAAGATTACCATGATCAATTAAGCATTGAAACACAATGAGTTGAAGAAGTCAAGTGTGAGGATGTCATGAATACTTTCGCACGGATGAAAGCAAGAAACAAATATACTATATGATTAATTTGATTATACATATGATTTATTTTTTAATTAAAAGCAATTTATTCTAAATTGTATGTTTAGTTGTTATACCAAAAAAAAAAAAAAAAATATATATATATATAAATATTTAATTCCTGCCTAAATACAATACCTAAATTTAATTCGAATTCATTATTACTATTCATATTATTCTTATATATAAGAGCGTCAAATTAACTTGGGACTAGGGCGCCAACGCACATATAATTTCATTGACACAGATTTGGGTTGTCGCTCTACTGTAACTTTTTGCACACTTTGGGCTCATTAGACCGGGACCTACGTTTGAACGTGGATTCCGAACCACTCACAAACATCCATGCCACCGTCAAAATTCGAACATGGAGTTTCAAAGCCAGAACTCTAGCCAATTAGCCATCAGGCCATTCGCATTTGTTTGGAGAAAGTTTGTTTATTATTTTTGTTTATTTTCCCTTATGATTTGCGTATTTATTTTCAAACCTTCAATGGTTTTAGAACAAAATTTCTGTAATTCGAAAGGCAACTTAATTTTTCTATTTGATGTTCCTATCCTACAGCATTTTCACTATTTTTATTCAATTCTTACTATTAGTGCACACTCTCCCTCTATATATCTCGTTCACATTTTCAATCGTTCATGAAATACTTTTTATTCATTCACTCGAGTTCAAGAACATTTTTTTTGGAACTCGTAGCGGATGACGCTGGATGTGAATGCAGTTTTTTCAAATATTCATTCGTTCATTAAATTTAATTCATTAATTTTAGTTTTATTTGCGCTTTTCTCTTATATAAGATATATCTAGCAGGATATAAATTCAGGAATCAATACCGTCAGTGGCGAAGCGTGTAGATCGCTGGAAAAAAAATTTCTTTTTCAGATTCTTTTTTCATTGTGGGTTGTAGTCTGGGTGAAGGAGGGAACAAAATGGAAAATGAAACATGTCAATAAATGAGTGAGAGAGATATGGAAAGTGTGAGAGAGAGAATTTTTTCTAACTTAAAAAAATGAATGAAAATTATTTATAAAGGACTTCCTGCAGTATAGTAAAAAAAAAAAAGTCTTGCAATGGCAAAGTTGGTAAAGGGTCGGCGTAGAATCTTCATGCCTTCGGATCGAATCTCCTCGAAGCAGAAAATTTTTTTATTTTATTTTTCACCCTATATAGAAGGGAAAATGGAAAATTGCAAGGAAATTCGCTTTCTATTTTGCCACTTAATAGTGTGATTCTGTCATATGTATATACATATTTATATTAATCACAATTATTTAATAAAAAGTAAGTAAAATAAAAATTTTCTTTGTTAACCTAAGTAGGAATTGATTTTAATTTTTTTTTTTATATTACCTGTTTCTATTCTTTTACTGCAATGTTACCATCCTACAGAATTTTATCTATTCTGTTAATCTATTATTTCACTACTCGCTGAATAATTGACTCTTAACATAATCACGTAAAGTTCTTCTTGAACTTTATCCGTTAATTCAACCAGTGGTTATAATATTGCAAATAGATAGAAAAAATCTTCTATTATGTTCCAAAAAGTCACCCAACGGTCATTCGTCGAGTTCTAATTGCATTGATTAAATGAGCTGTTCCACTTCTAAATGCTTAATGCTGCAATGCCAGTTTTAGAGCTGGATTATGTTTAACAAATGGGTCAACGGAAAGGACATCCGACGCTTCAGTCACGTGACTCTTCTCAATGGCGTCGCCATGGAAACAGCGGAATTTGCATAACAAACATGATTTATTCAGAAAAACTACAGCACTGTAGGCAATGATGATTTTGTGTTTCCGAGAAGTTTAATATCAATTATTTAATTTTTACATTTAATATCTGTTATTTAATTTTTAATTATTATATTTAATTTTTGTTTTCGATTAGTTTAATGAACTTGCTGTTAAATAAAAATGAAATAATTATAAGCAACATTGGTGAAATCAAGTTTTTAATACAAAAGTGCTAGTACACCTTTCTGCACTTATAACAGCAAGTGTATACAGAAGAAAAAAGATATAAAACAAGTAGTATTAATAAAAGTAATAAAAGAATAGTGTGTGTTAGAAAATAAGCAAATTGAATCATGTTTCTTTGAAAAAAAAATATCATCATCAATTTGCATGTAAGAGCAACAAAAAATATTTAATGTATATTTTTATTTTATAGTAATAAGTCCGAGGGAACTAAAGGGCTTTTGGGATTCAAGAGCAGAGAGATCTGTTCGAAATTCAACAACTCAAGGGGCCAATGCGTATGTGCTGGGAAAAAATACAATAGCCTCTTGCCTCGTGAGTCGGACTACCGGGTGGGAGTTTCCCGCGTCTTCTCTCATACGATACGCAAATATGGAGTAGTTCCCCCTAAAAAGTCCTCCCGAAAGGCACTACCATCCTTCTTCAGCGGCACGGTGTCAAGACAGACTTCGACCCACGGGTGCTCCATCACGATCGAAGCTGCCCAAACACTTCCCCCCTCTCATCAGGCCACACGGGTTCTTGGACTGGGTCCAGATGGTGCTGTCGACCAAGAGGGATGAGAAGCGACAACAGATTGTAATGAATTGAAAATAATTCAAAATAAACCTCTTTTATAGAGAGTGGAATTTTTCTGTCTCTTTCCTTCATAGAAATTTATAACTATTCAATATTACCTGGAATGAATTTTCCGTGAAATATACATGAATATTCTATGCTAGTTATGTTGCGATTGATAAATAAAAAAAATTAACGGCTATTTAATTCTAATATTGATTGAATTCGTTCTTAATTTGCTTCAATTGCATTCAAACAAAAATTAATAATTAATTCAAAATGATTGCAATCATTAAGATTGCAACAACGATTAACAGTGACGAATATTACTTCAATAATAACTGGATTCATTCTTTAGAAATTCATGAAAATTCAATTCTGATAACGAATGAATTTGAAAAGAATCAGAAAAGGATGAATATTCCATTCAGACATTCATTAAATTCCTTGATACCAAATTTCGTGGCCATTCTAGTCTAACAAAGATTACATTTTGCTACATATTCAAGATTGCATATTCAATTTTGATAATTGAATAGATTCATTAAAATCTATAAAAATTCGATGCTATTCTCTTGATCCAATTTGCATTTAAAAAATGTTGAATCCTATATCATAATAAATAAATTCACAAATGGGTAAATATTAATGATTTTTCTTTTTCTACTTACCATTGATTAAATTTTTCGTTATAGAATTCGATGAAATTAAATTCTGATAAGGATTGAATTCTTGTAGAAAAATTCGTGAATTCCAATCATGGTTTCTATTCTATATTTATATTTAAATATGTTCTTACAGAATTTTTGCTAATTCTATTGTAATAATAAAAGAAAAACAATGAAATATGAAAAAGAAAATAAAATATAATGAATTTTTTTAAAAATCATAATAATTGAACTTATAGATGGCCAAAAGTTATCGATTATACATTATAAGAAAAATTATGGAAGAAAATATACTATAATGCGTTTAAAAAAATTGCTTTATAAAATTTTTAGTTTAAGAAATTAATAAATCATAAATAAATAAATAAAATCGTCAACAGAGTTTATAAAAATTCCCAAGTAAGCAACAACATGGGGCCTGATGGTCGAGTGACTTAACTATGGCGTTTGGTGCCACAGGTCTGGGTGTCTAGTCCCGGTGGTACCATGGATGTTTGCAGTGATCCACTTTAAACCTTAGGTCACGGTCTAACATGGTCGTTGGGCTATGACTTGGTCGTAGAACTGGCAATCTTACCCGTAAAAAAAAACTCCTGTTTCCAAACTCCTGTTGAGCCAATGATGATGATGAAACGAGCACATAATAAATTGATTTAGCAATTATTTATTTTGCAAAGTAAAGTACAAGTTAGGAAGATAAAAAGAAACATGATGTTGTTAAAACATGACTGTTAAAATAAAAGTTCAAAAATAGGTTCGCATATATCACGACGTCGATGCAAGTGAAAGGAGTAAAAAGATCCCCACTAATTATTAAACTTTCTTTTTTAAAAACTAGCACCCCTCACCAGCTATGGATTCGTCCATTTCCGCTTTAAAACGGATGTTTACCTTTTCATACATTATGGTGGTCGAATTATAATTCTTGATAATGAATGTTATGAATCCCTTCCGATCGTGATGGAATGAATGAGTCAGAAAGCAATTAAGGTTTCGTTGCGTCGAATCATAAACGAATTCATTTTTGAGGATTTGATTCGAACGATTCAATTCTAACGATAATTGCAAAATAACAGAAGAATTTCATAAGACAAGGACATATTAATCTCTTAAAGAGATTATGGGCTTGGAGATTATAAAATTTTAATTACAATAATCCTTCAGTTTTATTTACGAATTTTTTAAAAAACATAAAAATGCTTTTTGCGTCCCAATTTCAACTTTTTTTACTTCATTTTTTGTTTGAATTATCAATCCCAATTACCCAAACAATCTAAAGTATGGAATTTTAAATTCCATTTATATTCATTTCTGAGAAAATTATTTTCTACTCTTTTTTAATTGAATTTTTCATTAAATTTTCGTTAAATTTTAAATTGCTTGAAAAATAACTTTTAATGTTTACATTTAAAATTAGGACTGTAAGTATTAATATCATAATGGTTATAAACATATAATAATTATCATATTAATACTGATAAATAGTAATTCAATTAATAATTAAACAGTAATAATAATAATTAATTAATTAAACAGTAATAATAATAATTAATTAATTAAACAGTAATTCATAACAATTATAGCCAATAATTTATTAAAATTAAATGCATTAATTGAAACTTTAAACATAAAATTTGTAAAAAAAACTGAAATTGTGACGCAAAAGAATATTTTAATAAATTTAAAAGAAAATACAAATAAGGCAGAAAACTGAACTTAACAATTAAATCTATTATGGAAATATCGCTATGGTTGATTCATGTATGAAAAAATCAGTTCGTATTGAAGATAACATTCGTAATACTACTGTGCCCAAAAAGTAAGACCCATTATTTTTTTTCAAATACTCCTTATTTATTCTTCCAAATGTGATTCATCGCCTTCAAGGTCATCCCCTCTGGACACAATGCACTTATGCCAACTTTTTTGCCAATCCTCAATGCCTGCTAAAAAGTCATCGCAGGGATGGCCGTCAAAGCGCGTGCCGATTCACATTGAATCTCTTCAATCGACTCAAAACGGTGTCCCCGGAGTGGTATTTTGAATTTAGAGAATAGCCAAAAGTCGCACGGTGTGAATACGGTGGTTGTGGAACGATATGGGTTTCAATTTTGGGGTAATCGTCACGAAGAATCAATACAGTGGGAGCTGGCGCGTGTAGTGTTTTCGTTACCCATCGAGATTTGAGGCCCAAAATGGAATGGACCATTTTGAAACATTTTGACGATCATTTGACGATTTGACGATCATTTGAAATTCCAACATCGGCAAGGTCTCTCATTGTAAATCGACGGTTTGCAAGCACCACATCTTTCATTTTTTGAACGTGAGTTTCGCCAGTTGAGGTGGAGGTGGACCAGAGGACTCTTCGTCCGTCCTCTAACGTGTTCTCTGCCTCCTTTGAACTGCTTATACCACTTCTAAACATTTATTTCCGATATAGGAATGCTCTCTGCGACATTCTATGCGTTTCCGCAAACAAAATTGAATGCACGTTCTTTGCTGAATTCATTCAGACATTTCGAAAACCGCCGGAATCAGTTTGAGCGTCTCACAAAGCCAAGCGTAACTCAAACACTCATGAATATTTTGACGTGAAATTTCCCACAGATGTCAAGGATGAGACAGATGTGCCAGCAACCTGAAAAAGATTTTTAAAAAATTGAAATTCCGTATGCCCCGGGAAACTAACTCTGCATTTCGGAATGAAACTAGTGAAAAATTATAACGATTGATATCGAGCACCCCACGCTTTCAGAACAGTGACATTCCTTTTCTCGTCAGTCATTTTATTCTGATGTTAACAATTATTTTTTACTTTTTAGATAGATTAACTCTAAAAGCGTGTTTTTTTAGTTTTTTTTAAAACTATTAATTTATTTCCCTCTTGTTTTTAGATAAATTGAACAAGAGGCGAAAAAAGGGGATCTAGAGGTGAGCATTAATCTCAAAGTCAAATCGCGACAACACTTGTCTCGACTTAATGCGAGTTGTCGTCAATATAAATGCATTTTGGAATGTTTTCAAAATCAAGGAGGAATTTTTGAAAGTAGAAGTCCAGTCCAATTTTTTGGGGGGGTTCAAGAATTAAGCTCACTTTTCACTATTTCAAATTAGGCAAGATTTTACAAATTGTACCTACATACTGCTGTGCTGAAAAAATAAGACCAATGCTTATTTTTTTTTCAAAAACTCTTCTATATATACGACTTATAAACCACGAATATACCGTGCAATAGAGTTTCCCAATTGTGTCTTAATTTTTAATCTTCGCTTGGAAGGGATCCTCAATTCGTAAATAAGTAGTCATTTATCCTGCTTAAAGAAAGCGTTTCTTCGAGCGCTGACCGACGTCCGACATAGCTGGCATAGCTCAGCAAGATTGATCTTTCCTGTTTCCTGAATTGTTCGGTGTCTCCGGATCACTTCCTCTTGAGATTCCTTCTCATTAAGCAGTTCTTGCACTGGGGCATCGGAGGATCAACAGCACCCTGTTCTATTGGTGAGTACGTGTTTTTTTCGCTCCCAAATATCCTTAGTGAAAATTTTCTCTTTTAATGACTGAAAATGAGTCAGATTGGTTAAAAAAATTGCTTTATTTGAAACATTGTATGTATTAGTCACACTAATTTCCCGTCTCCTGGGACCTGAGTGGCTAGCGCTCTGGCGCTAGGTACCACAGGTTTTGGGTTAGAGTCCCGGCTGTGCCACGGATGTCTGTATTGGTTCGGAGTCCATTTTAAACTGATCCTTTAAACTTTAAACCTTAGGTCTAAACTTTAGGTCTTTAACTTTTAACTAAACTTCAGATCTTTAGTCCCTTAGACATTGGGTCCCGGTCCAACATGATCGCAGAGCGTTGCGGGGGTTGTGTTACTCCGCGTCCGTAGCTTATCTTCAAGTTACACGCTCCCACTGGGTAGTGCTCAGTGAGCAACGTCGGTGCACCGTTTGCCTTGAGGCTTCCAAGGCAGCTGTCTAAGTGTTTGCCAGCTGCATTACAACAAAAAAAAAGTTTCCTCTTCATTTATTGAACGAAACTGAGTCACATTCGTTCGAGAAATTGCTTTACTTGAAACATTGTAAGTAATAATCACCGTAGTTTCCCGTATCCATAAATTATACCTTGGAAAGACCTAGAAATTTAGAGTTATTAATTATAGGTCCCTGCGTACAATCTGTAACCGGGGAGTTTGGTAAAATAAATTTTATAAAAAGTCTCCTGAAAACGGGTTTGCGGCCGGATGGCCAATTGGCTATAGCTTTGGCCTTTGGTACCACAGGCTTCAGGTTCGAATCCTAGCTGTGGCAGGGATGCTTGTGAGGGGTTCGGAATCCACTTAAACTGTACGTCCCGGTCTAATGAACCTAAAAGTGTGCACAAAATGACCATAGAGCGACAAAAAAACTTGTTTTGTCAACAGCGAAAATGAACTAAACCTTATGGCAGTCGAACCTTTTTGTCTATAGCTTCAAAATCTGATTTTGTCGTACTTGACAACATTTCTCAATTAAATAAACGAAAGAAAAAAAAAAAAACCCCGTTATCTGCTTTCATAACCGAAACTGTTTGGCTCACAAGAGCTGCAGAGGTCTAAGAAATCTCTTCAATAAAAATGAATAAAAGGCCTGAATGGCCGAGTGGCTGGTGCAAGGTACCACAGATTTCGGGTTCGAGCCCCGGCTGTGCCATGGATGTTTGTGAAGTGGTTCGGAATCCACTTTAAACCGTAGGTCTCAGTTTCATATGATCTTAGAGCGTTGTGGGGGTTGTGTTACTCCGCTTCCATAGCTTATGTTCAAGCTCCACGCACCTCCTGGGTAGTGCTCAGTGAGTAACGTCGGTGCAGCGCTTGCCTTGAGGCATCCAAGACGTCTAAGTGTTCGCCAAATGCAGGAAAAAAAAAATTCCTCTTCATTTATTGACTGAAACTGGGTCAGATTCGTTCGAGAAATTGCTTTACTTGAAACGTTGTATGTAATGGTCACCGTAATTTCCTGTCTCCATTAATTATATGCTAAAAATGCCCTTAAAATTTCAGGTTGTTGACTGTGGGCCCCTACGTACAATCCGCAACCGTCTTTTTCGTAAACGGGGAGTTTGTTAAAGTAAATTTTATAAAACAGCCACCTAAAACCAAGTTTGCGGCCTGATGACCAATTGGCTAGCGCTCTGGCCTTTGGTACCACAAGCTACAGGTTCGTAGCCTAACGATGGTAGGGATGTTTGCCAGTGGTTGGGAATCCTTGGTGCCAAATATTTTGGATGTTTGTAGTGGTTCCGAATCCACTTTAAACCTTAGGTCCCGTTCTCACATGACCAAAAAGCATCACAGAGCCTAGTCAGACTTCTCACCGACTTCACTCCCAAACTAATAACCAATAGGGAAACTCAGCTCTAAGTACAGTGATGTGGTGTGGTACGGTGTAGTCGTAGTAGTAATAGTAATAGTGGTTCGGAATCCACGTTAAACTGTAGGTCCCGGTCTAATGAGCCCAAAAGTGTGCACAAAATGGCTATAGGACGACAAACAATAACACCAAAAAAATAGGTTTTGTCAACGAAAATGAACTAAATCTTATGGCAGAGAAAATTGTTTGTCTATAGAACTTTCACTTACAGTTTCAAAATCTGATTTTGTCATATCTGACGAAATGTCTCATTTAAATATAGGAACTCCGCCCCATAAGCAAAACTGTGTGGTTGATATCTGTAGAGGTCAAAGAAATCCCTTCTCTCAAATATGCATAATAAAAGGAATAAGGGGTCTGAATGGCCGAGTGTCTGGCGCTCGGTGCCACACGTTTCGAGTTCGAGTCCTGGCGGTGCCATGGATGTTTATAGTGGTTCGTAATCCACTTTAAACCCTAGATCCCAGTCTAATATGGCTGTAGAGCGTTGGGTGCAGGCCTGACAACTCTACTTCCCCAAAAAGAAAATATCTACTGTCTAGAAATCTGCCAGCAGGCAGACTAACCCACCATGCGGCTGTTGCGCCACTCATGATGAGGAAGATATATTATATATATATATATAATATCTTTGTATATATAATTCTTCTGTACGTGTGTTTGACACTGAACTCCTTCTAAACGGCTGGACAGATTTGGATGAAATTTTTTGTTGTGCGTTTCACGAAACATGGAGAATGCTTTTATGCTATACCCTTTGTTGTAAGTCGCCACCAGAGGGTGCTGCAGTCTATCTACTTCTATATAGGTCAACCCATCGCTCAAAAATTGGCAATAATATCTCTTCGAGTATGGAAAATAGGTTCGCGCTATCCACTTTAGTGTGACTTGCCACCAGAGGGTGCTGCAGCATTTCATCTTATATGCCGTTCAAATGATATCCATCGAATTGAGTATGCGCGTATATTGGAACATGGAGAATATATTCTCTACATGTAATTTTGTACAATGCAGTATTTTTGGCAGGACAACATATGCCGGGTTTTGTTACTATATATGTATAACATTTATTATTAAAAAAGATTTAGTTTAACAGTCAATTAAAAATATCCCTCCTAATTTTTATTTTGAGTTTTCAAATAATTTCTAGATTTTTTCAATAATTTCGCGTTTTAAACTTGTGGCTAGGTTCCCTTGATTGCGAAGCTGTGCATTCTCTATACGCTTGAGCTTAAAATCGATATGAATTTCCTCGTTTTACGGATTTTTCCTTTTTTTCAAAATTCGGAATCATGTAGATTGAGAACTTGAATAGCGTGAACTGCTGATCCCTCTAATGCTAGAATATGTCCAAGTGTTTCTGCGTAATCTTTATATTTTCGTCCACGGTTTAGTTTTTCCAATGAATCAACATTAGTATAAGATTCACCTCTACAATTATTTTCGGAAGCAAATTTTCAAATTCTTGACAGGGCCATTCTGTTGCACTTGAATTGCTTTGAAAATAATATAATTGCAATTTCTGTAAACTTTCGTTTTTTCTTTTGATGCACCAAGAACTCGAATTTTGCTTGAAAATCTTTTTTTTTTTTTATCTTACTTTTACAATGAGGTTGATACTCAACTGAAATAAAAACAATTGATTTTAATCGGCGGATGAAATGAGAAAAACAGTTATAATTCGTAATAATTAGATAACCTAAAAATTTTAAGATGTATCAAAACAAAAGACAGATATCCTGAAACATTGATTTGAATGGAAGGCTTCCATTTTGCAACATAACTACAACAAAACTCGCACTGCCCACCATTTCAGTTTAAATGTTCACTTGCAACTGTTATTATGGCACAAAGAGAGTAAATAATTTAGTATTTTTATCATTTCTTTTTTCCTAACATGTAAGCACGAAAGTGATTCATTAAGTGTTTTTTACGGATCGATTTCTTGATTCTTATGCCTAAAAATATTTGCTAATAAATACCTACTGATACATTCGCCATTCTAAGTTATTATTTATATGCATCTACTTCGTTGACCGCCATTTTAAATGGAACATGTTTTTAGCAATAAATAGCGTAGAGTTAAAAAGATCTAGTCTGCAATAAATGAAAAAGCATTAAACAAAATATTTGTCTTACTATTTTATATTTATATAATATTTATCTTACTATATTATATTTATATAATATTTGCCTTACTATATTATATTTATATAATATTTGTCTATTAATATTATGTTTAAATAAATATCTTACATTTTTATATATCTATCTTACATTACAAACGCTGAATCCTATTCAGTTTGTTTTTCAGTTTTCCATTCAAATCTAAGAATCTGTCAAAATTATTTCAAAGATAATAATATTAATATGAATTAATAATCCGTAATAATTAATATTTTTTCTGTAAAAAGTAATTAAAATAATAGTAGAGAACATAAGTGATAGATAAATTAGGTTAATAAATTAATAAAAAAATTTTAAGTAATACAATTAATAATATTTTAAACATTTTATTCCTAATTTAGTTTAGTTTAATTTTTATTAATTAAATTAATAATAAAATTTTAATATTTTTCGTACTTAATTTTAATTGTTGATTTAAAAATAAAAAATAATCTGAAAATCTTTCCTTTAAATAATCAATTTTTTTACTCTTATACTTAAAAATATTTGCTAATAAATACTTACTGATACATTCGCCATTCTAATTTATTATTTATATGCATCTACTTCGTTGAACGCCATTTTAAATGGAACGTGTTTTTAGTAATAAATAGCGTAGAGTTAAAAAGATCTTGTAGTCTAAAATAAATCAAAAGCATTAAACAAAATATTTATCTATTAATATTTATCCTACTATTTTATATTGTTTAAATAATATTTGTATATTAATATTATCTTTAAATATTTTTCTTACTTTCTTATTAACAGCAGCTGAGTCATAATCTGTGTTTTATATCTGCATTAAAATGTAAAAATCTGTTAAAAAAATTCATATCAAAAATAATAGTATTAAAATTAATAAAAAACTCCATAATAATTAATATTTTTTTCTATAAATAATTAATTAAAATAATTAATAATTGAGAACTTCGATGAAATTAATAAAAATATTAATAAAATTAATGCAATTAATAATTTTTAATACTTTTATTCCTAATTTAATTGTATTAATTAAATCCAATTAAAAAAATTAAATATAAAAGTTAAATTAAATTAATAATAAAAATTAATATTTTCAGTATTTAATTTTAATTATTAATTTAAAAATAAAAAATATAATCTGAAAATCTTTTATTTAAATCAATTGATTTTTTTGACTCTTATATCTAAAAATATTTGTAAATAAATACGCAATGATACATTGGCCATTTTAATTTATTATTTATAAACAACCCCATCTTCTTCGTTGACCGCCATTTTAAGTGGAACATGTTTTTAGCTATAAATATCATAGAGATAAAGAGATCTTCTAGTCTATAATAAATAAAAAAGCATTAAACGGAATATTTGTCTATTAATATTTGTCCTATTATTTTATATTGTTTATATAATATTTGTATATTAATATAATCTTTAAATATTTATCTTACTTTTTTATTAAACAACAGCTGAGTCATAATCTGTGTTTTATATCTGCATTAAAATATAAAAATCTATTAAAAAAATTCATAATATCAAAAATAATAGTATTAAAATTAATAAAAAACTCCATAATAGTTAATATTTTTTCTCAAAAAAGTAATTAAAATAATTAATAGTAGAGAACTTCGATGAAATTAATAAAAAAATTAATGCAATTAAATAATTTTTTAATATTTTTATTCCTAATTTAATTGTATTAAATTAAAAAGCGTAATTATAAAAGTTAAATTAAATTAACTAATTAAATTAATAATAAAAATTAATATTTTTAGTATTTAATTTTAATTATTAATTTAAAAATAAAAAATAATCTCTAAATCTTTTTTTTTACTCTTATACCTAAAAATATTTGTTAATAAATGCGCACTGATACATTGGCCATTTTAATATATTATTTATCTACAACTCCATCTTCTTCGTTGACCGCCATTTTAAATGGAACGTGTTTTTTGCAATAAATATGGTATAGATAAAGAGATTTTCTAGTCTCCAATAAATCTAGATGCATCAAACAAAATATTTGTCTTACTATTTTATATTATTTATATAATATTTGTCTATTAATATCATCTTCAGTATTACTTTCTTATTAAACAAAGCCTGGGTCATAATCTATGCTTTAAATTTCCATTAAAATCTGAAAATTTGTCAAGAAATTCATAGTTTCAAAAATATAATATTAATATTAATTAATAATCCGTAATAATTAATATTTTTTATATAAATTACAATAATTAATAATTAATTACAATAATTAATAATTGAGAACATCGATGAAATAAATAATAAATTAATAAAAGAAATTAATAAAATAAATGCAATTAATAATTTTTTTAATCATTTTATTCTTAATTTAATTCACTTCTTAATTCAATTAATAATAAAATTTTAATAATTTTAGTTTTTAATTTTAATTATCAATTAAAAAAAATCTTAATCTGAAAATATTTTATTTAAATCAAAACTATTTCAAGAAAATAAAATTGATTATTTAAGTAAAATGTTCTTAATATTTCCTCTTTAATTTAATTTAATATAATTCCTTAATAATTAATATTTTTTATAAAAAGTAATTAATTAAAATAATAATAGTAAAGAGCATCGATTAAATTAATTACTAATAATAAATTAATAAAAAAATTAATAAAAACAATGCAATTAATAATCTTTTAATCATTTTATTCCTAACTTAATTAATTTATTAATTAAAATTAATAATAAAAAATTACTATTTTTAGTACTTAATTTTAATTATTAATTTAAAAATAAAAAAAATAATCTGAAAGTCTTTCGTTTAAGGTAATATTATTTAAAGAAAATAAAATTAATCGTTAAAGTAAAATGGTTCAATGGATGATCTTTGCAGTCCTGGTTAAGAGTCATAGTAATGAAATAAAATCAAAAGTTAAAATTTGCCGAAGATTAGTAAAACAGTGGAAAACTTCAGACATCAGAAATGCACAAAAGTTTTCTTTTTTCTTTTCTTTTCTTTCTTTCTTTTTTCCTGATTTAACACTTACAGTTTAACGAGAGACTTGTTGAGAAAAAGAGAAAAATTGATTCAGCTGCTTCCAGATAACACATGTATTGAGCTGAAGAATAACTTTGTGGTTTACACGTCGAACAACCATTCACTTTTATTATTTTCTTTTTCTGTCACTTTTATTATTATTATTAATATTTTGTCTTTCTTTCTAGTAATACATTTATTTTTTTTTTATTATTATTTTTCTTAGCATAATGCTTATCAATTGTTTATTACCTAATTTAAAGTACTAGAACTGGTACTGTTATAAAAGTGTGATATTTTTATATTCCCATTTTTATATTCCTCATAAAAACCTTTATATTTTCATATACCCGTTATAATTATATTTAATAAAATGTATAAAATGTAATTATTATTATTATTAATAAATGTGTAAAATGTAAGTATTATTAATTTATTAAATATAATAATATTTAATAAATTTATTAATTATATTATTTAAAAATTCAAAAATTAATTCAGTATCTATCTAATTTTCTGGCGCTCGTTGCCAAAGGCTTCGCGTTCGAGTCCCGGCGGTGATATGGATGTTTGTAGTGGTTCGGAATCTCCTTTAAAACGTAGGTCCGCTCTAAGAATGACAGCAGAGCGTTGGACGTATGTTGGACAATCCTACATCTTAAAAAGATAACATCTCCTGTCTCGAAATCTGCTAGTAGGCATATGGCCTTGGTTCACTATGGGGCTGTTGCGCCCCTGATGATGATCTATCTAATTTAATTTGTCAATTTTACCTATACAGAAAAAAAAAAAAACAATGAAACTTTAGAAATTTTTTTTTTTTTTTAACATTTTTTGATTTTATATCAATAATGCGTAAAGCCTGAATGTCGTCCAAAATCCAACCATCTAGTATCCCTTATTTTGTTTTTTTTTAATTTTCAGTTGTACGACATGTCGTACGATCAATACGACCATGCATTTATTAATAACTATTTATTAAGTGAAAGCACTTTGTTGTGAATGCTGCAAGTCGTGAACCGCTTTTGTTTTCATAAATTAATGCAACAGTATCTCTCTCTCTTTATTAATCAATTGCAGCAATGTTATCTCTTAATATTATCAGTCTCTCTCAATTCTTGACACATTATACACGTTAAATTTCAGCTTTACCATAATCAACGCATTAACATGTATCATGCACAATTCCGGCTTAGTTAGATAATTTTCTCAATAATTATCTATTTTAGTTTGTCGCTCTGCGGTCGTTTTTTGCACACTTTAAGCTAAGTACACAGGGATCTACAGTTTAACGTGGATTCCAAAGCACAACCACTACTACTACTAGTACTGCACTACACCGCATCACTGTGGCTAGAGCTGAGTTACCCTTTTACGGTTTGGGAATGATGTGGGGGAGAAGAAGTCTGATTGGGCTCTGTAATTCTACGGTAATACTAGACCGGGACCAACGGCTTAAAGAGGATTCCGAACCACTACAAACATCCATGGCATCACCGGGACCCGCACCCGAAACCTGTGGTACCGAGCGCCAGAGCACCACTCGGCCATTCAGGCCCCATACCATTTTTTTTTAGTATTTGATAAGATTTTTTTAGTAAATTTTTTTAGTTTTGATGCGTGATCAAAAATGCGCAGTCAAATGGCTTTATTTATTTATTATTATTATTTCTATCTTCGCAAATATGTGCTGGCCAAATCTGACTCGTGCTTTTTTAATGTATTATTTAATAATTTAATTTTAATATATTAGTTAATCTATTTTGTGGGGTGCAATGTTAAAATGAAACATGTTATTGATAGTATAGATAAAAAAAAAACATTACGTAGATATGGGATGTCGCTTACAGCTAAAATGATGTTGGCAAAGGATATTTATTACCTTCTAAACTGCAATGAGATAGAACACAATATTGTTCTAATATTTAGCTTAATTCATTTAAAGCTGGAATTCGTTTCTCATTTTAATCTTTCAGCAAAATTGGAAAATATTTTTTTTAAAAATTATATTCTTAAAGAAACTAGACATATTGTGAGGCTATTCATTAAAAACTTTACACTAAACATGAACAATATAAGCTAATATTTGCACAAACGTACGGAAGATTCGTAAATGTTGTTCTAATGCAGCTGGCAATACAGAGACAGTCAATCTTTATGCCATTAGCAAGGGCTGCACCGCTGTTACTCAATGAGCATTACCCAGGGGGCATGTGTAGCTTGAAGATAGGCTACGGACACGAGTCACACTACCCCCACTACGCTCCTATTAGATCGGTATCTGCTGCTTAAAGTGGATTCCGAACCCCTGCAAACCTCCATCGCGCCACCGGGACCCGAATACGAAATCTGCGGTACCGAGCGCCAGAGCGCTAGCCGCTCGGCCACCAGACTCCATGTTTTTGATAGTAAATATCGTATAGATAAAAAAAACATTTCGTAGATATTGGAAGAAGGATATTTATTACCTTTAAGTCTTCATCGAAAAAATTATTCCTTTAATATTTAAATGTTTAGCTTAAATCATTTAAAGCTGGAATTTATTTCTCATTTTAACCTTTCAGCAAAATTGGAAAATATTAAAAAAAAAATATCTATATAAATTATATTTTTAAATAAAATAGACATATTGTGAGATTATTAATAAAAAAAACTTTACAATAAAGCATGAACAATATTAGCTAATATTTTCATAAGTGTATGGCAGATTCGTAAATAATTTTTGTTATAAAATATCCCAAATAAAATTTAAAAAAAAAAAAGTGTCTTTCTTCTTATATATATATATATATACACTACTGAATGTTTAAAAGATACTTTTACACTTCCTTCTATGCCGTAGACCTAAATAAATACCACCTGCCAGTGTTACGGAGAATTTTCTTTTTTAGAACATTTGATCGATCACGTGATTGTTTTTTATTGCAAGACGTAAAGCACATGGCACGTAAAACAGGAACAGATTGTTATCTTAAGCTTAAATATATACTTTTTTTTTTATTCTCCAGAAGAAACATAAAATAAAATTTCATATTTATTTCATTCTACCGCTTTTTTTTTTTTTTTTTTTCCATTGATACCACTTTTTTATTGCGTGGGAACACGATAGTGTTGACCACAGAAATGTAATAAATGCCATGAAAATGAAAATGAATGCGTACTTTTGCTCCATTCATAAATTATCGTTATTTTAAAACTCACGATAAATGATTATCTTTAAAGTAAACTTTCATTAAGTGAATTTCATTATTTACAGAAAAACTATATTGCGTAGTAGTCTAATTTTTTAGAATTTAGTATATAGAGTAGCAAAAAAAAAAAAAAATTATTATGGTTATGAGTTCGCAAAATATATTCATTTAATATACTCATCATCATCATTGGCGCAACAGCTCCGTGGTGGGCCAAGGCCGTCTGCCTACTGGCAGATTTCGAGAAGAGATGTTTTTCTTTTCTTTTTTTACGACGTAGGGATGTCAGGTCCTACGCCTTTTACAGTCATAGTAGACTTGGAATTGGATTCCGAACACTAACAAGAACCCATGGCATTTCCGGGACCCGAACCCGAAACCTGGGGCATCAAGCGCCATACACTAGGCCATAAGGCCCCACTTTAATAAACTAGTCGGGGGGGGCAACTGGTAGCCCGCGTTGAATATTTTTCCAACCAGTGTAAATAATCATCTTTTACACAATATATTTATTTTATAATGTCCAAAGTAGTGAAAACCAATGTATATTAAAAAATACATTATGTGTGCATCCCTCTATTCAAAAGATGAATTGTCGAAATGATGAGAAAAAAATTCACTTTGATTTTAAAATAATATTCCTGCGAATGTAGGACAGACAGTGCCTGTCTTATTTATGAGTTGACAGTTATGAATAATTAAATTATAGTCTGCAAACTCATAAGGCGCGTGCATCTTGGAACATCTAATATAACAGGTTCTATGTTTCACTTTAAGTGACCTCAGCGACGCAATGACCATCCCTAGATGCGCATAGTTGTTTTTTGATAGCAGACTCTTAGTTGAAGTTGTTAGCGCTTTTGGTTCAACTGACACCTGCGAATCGTTTTCTTTTTTCGAAAATGAGACTGGCCCAACGCGAAACACGCTCAAACATAAGTGTTATATAATGTTAACTATTATCAAACATAAGTGTTTATATTATAAATATATATCACAAGTGTTATATATTTTTTACAATGTGGGTTTAGTATAATTTATTATTATATTATTTATGTTTACATGTAAGAATAATAGTCAACACAATAATAACAACTCGTTCCGTTTCAATTGTTCACTCCAAAAAAATTTCTATAGTGGGTTTAAATCTAGTAAGGAAATATATAATACGGGGATATATAATTTTTTATACGACCGCAAGTCTTTATAGCAGGGGTTGGCTACCCCTGTTATAAAGACTTGTATCTTCTTATAATTTTCAATCATTCATAACTCAAAGTCTGAAAATGTGTCAGTTGCACACATTTAAAAGTCAATAGAAACTGTAGAGAATCAAAATGTCATGATTTCGGTTCATCGTAGCTAAACAGGAAATCCCTTTGCGCAAGAAACTTCACATCAGAGAAAAATATAAAAAGGATTTTATTTTTGGAATCAGCACTGCAAATAAACATAAAAATAAATCATAAAAATTGAAACAGTTTTCGAAAAGTATTTTATTTTTCTGGACTGTATTATTCACCTATGAATAACAAGTACTGAAAATTTTGCAGTAAAGTAACTCTTCAAATTTTAATGGATAAACGAAATAAAAAAAAATACAGCATGTTGGACAACCATTCACAATTAACTATCTTTTGTATATAGTAAACAATTGATTCTTGAACCAAAGAAGGAAAAAAATAAAATAAAATAAAAATAAAGATAAAACAAAGCAGGTAAACAAAAGCAGTTTTCATTTTTTTTTGATTAGAAAGAATTTATTCAGCGTAAAAATACATTGTGTTCAAACAATAAGAGTGTTGAAATAATATTATTTTTCAACATCAAAGTTTAACAATAAAACCCATTTTTCCGAGAACTTGTTTTCAAGGTTCTTCTCAGCTGGAAAAACAAATTTTTATGGGCAGCTTTTCTTTTACTTTTTTTTTTTGTGAGAAAAGCAATATGAAATTATTATATCCCTGGTAGTAGTACGATTTTTGTAGTAGTTAGCTCTCGTACCTATTGGTATTGATAAGGATAGATAAAACATTAAAAAAACGATGATTAGCTGAAACATGCTTTTATTGATTTTAGCTCAAGTTATGAAATATATATATATTTTTTTATTTTTAATAGATTGCAATATATTACAGTAACTAAAATAAAGCTCCGATTATTATCTTGTGTGATCATGATGGTTCCCTGTTAAAAGTCCGTGGCGTCTCCAAAAAAATGAAGTCATAAAATAAAAAAATTGAGTAAGAGTATAAGTTGTTGCTTAAAGTAGAATAATTTACTCGCTTAACACAAGAAACTTTCATTTAAAATGAACTCTAATTTTTCACGTGATTTTATTAATTTGGGTTTTAAAACTGGCATGAAATATGTGCTGCTAAATATAACCATTGACCCATACCAAGTCATGCGCTCTGTAATTCATTTTGAATTGCCTGACTTTCGAAATATAAACAGATTATCCTCAAAATAGTGTCCAAGAATTAGTTTATGTTTATAAAAGTTCATTTAACCTTCACTTAACAGACTTCTCCGTCTGAATTGGGCAGGGCTTCTAGTAGCATTTGAAAAAGTTCTTCTTCGTAAGTTTTCTTGAGTTATTAAAATTCTTTTTATATTCCTGTCGCTATTGAATAGGGTAGTTCTTGCGGGGATTCTGCATCTTAGGGTTCCGATTTCGCCAAGTCTCTTTTGCCCAATGGAATCGCTGAAACAGCAGTATTTTGTAACCGCAGCGACCTTTCGTTGGCGAAAACCGCAAGATAGTCGCCAGATTAACATGCAGAACTCCCGTTCTTGTAGTATTCTGACCCATTACACAAGAGATGGGCAAACTTTTTCGGTCGTGGGCCAAAAAAAAAAAAAAAAAAAAAAATAATAATAATAATAAAAATTAAAAAAAAAAAAAAAAAAAAAGTTTATGAACCAAGATAAATTTTTCTAAAATTTTAAAAACAATACACAAGTATTACAATTTAAATATGTTAATGAGATGAAAAGGTCTGAATGGCCAAGTGTCTGGCGCTCGGTGCCACAGGTTTCGGATTCGAGTCCCGGCGGTGCCATGGATGTTTGTAGTGGTTTGGAATCCACTTTAAGCCGTAGGTCCCGGTCTAGTAAGACTGTAAGAGCGTCACGGAGCAGAAGTCAGACTTCTACCTACGGGTGCTCCATCTGAACAGAAGCTGCACCCCTCCTCCCTCCTTCCATGAGGGACACAACAACAACAACAACAATGAGATGAATGAAATTGCTATTTCATTTTTAAAAGTTGCTTATATTGAGTTTCGAAGTGAGATGTACTGATTCTAAGGAACGAGGCTGAATGCTCATCTGTCAGTCTACTTCTGAAATCATTCTTTCTGAGGTTCATAATGGAAAACACTTGTTCACATATATAAGATGAAGCAAACATGGCACTGATTTTCTGGGCGTGAGATATTAAAATTGGGAAACTTACTTTCGATAAGGATTTGTAAAACTCTAACTTTGACATATTTAGAAACAACTGCTTGAGATTGCAACTCAATGAATTCAACCTGTAAATATGACCTCACAGCTATACCTATTGAAAGCTGTCTGTGCTTGCTATTTCCGTCGATTTATGTTTAATAGAACAAAAATAGAGAAAGTAAAAAGATCACCAGTCCTCTGAAAAAAAAGGAAGGAAAAAAATATATTTAATCAAAGTAGAAAAGGAGATGGATATATAATATACAAATATATATTTCTTTAATTTGCCTCGGACCGGCAAATTAAAATTCTATACGCGTGCCGGATAGAATGTTCCGGAGGGCCGGAGTTGGCCCATCTCTGCATCACACCATAAATTCCTTGGGTTATTGAGCGTTGGTATACTCCCATATGTATTCATCTAGCGAAGTATGTTCACACAAGATAAATTGAAATTCGTGAAATAATTTCTGGTTTTATATTTATAATAACATTAATCTCAATTAAAAATAATTTACATACAAAAATTGTATTAAGTGGTAATAATAAAGACACTTAAATCGGATGATAGTAATGAAACAGTATTTAAAATTATTTAATCTTTCTTCTGACTTCGAGATGAATTTTGAAATTTTAGAACACTCAGGCCTGCAAAAAAAAAAAAAAAAAAAAAAAAAAACTTTTGGAAAATTGTTTTTGAATTAAGTGATTGTTTTTTTTATGTTATCTGGGGCTTGAATGACAGAGTGGCTAGTGCCCTGGCACTCGGTACCCCAGGTTACGGATTCGAGTCCCGGTGATGCCATGGATGTTTGTAGTGGTTCAGAATCCACTTTAAACCGTACATCCCGGTCCAATGAGACTGGAGAGCGTTGGGCGTAGGCCTGACAACCCTACCCTGTAAAAAGAAAACATCCCATGTTTCGAAATCTGCCAGTATGCCGAAGGCCTTGCCCCAACCTGGGCCTGTTGCACCACAGATGATGATTTTACTCTGTTCATTAAATGAATACGTTATACCAATTCTTATAAGTTACGATTTTTTTTTTGTTCCTTAACATATTAAATTCCTAAAGTTAGATAGCGATTTGCTATGAAATTGAGCGTGATAGAGTTTCATCATTTTTTTTCGCAATATGGTAATCCTCCATAAAATTATACGAAACATCGCACATTACACAGACAATTTTTTCCTTCGTCGACCTGTGTTATTTATAAAGAATATTAGTCTAGCAGCTGCAGAGCATGGATAGGCAGATATCAGCAAAAATGTCACTCACATTTCGAGCAGCAACTGACCACTACTACTACACCACACCACATCACTGTGCCTAGAGCTGGACTGCCCCTATACAGTTTGGGAAGGATGAGGGTGAGAAGTCTAATTGGGCTCAGTGACATTTTTAACAGCCATAGGACACCGGGATCTGTTATTTAAAGTGCATTCCGAACCACTGCAAACATACATGCCACCCTCCGGTTCTCGAACCCGAAACCTGGGGTACCGAGCGTTAGACACTCTGCCATCAGGCCCTATAAACTTTCACTAGTCAAAATAAAACAGCAGCACGTTATTTGAAATGGCAATCGAGGTGATCCTTATTTTTGCAGGTATCACAAGATTTTTGTTCTCCACAATCGCAACGAAATTCAACGATTGGTTTAACAAAAAGTTAAACGTGTCCATTATTGCAACACATCGCACGGCGTAAACCAATTTTTATTGACGTTAAAGCGGAACGCTCAACTGTTTGCTCTAATGATTAAGCAAAATGGATTCAAAGTTTTTTCTTACGGCTTTTGAAAGGATTTCTTTTTTTTGCAGATTTTGCAATGTCAGAAAATGTTGAGGTGTCTGTCTATTCAGTATATTTTTGAAATATCTGGAAAAACACAAAAATGCAGCTAGAAAGGGATAAAAATAAGCAGTTTTTCGCTACGGAATGTGTGGACTGAAAAGCCACGAGAAAATACTGGCACATAAGGGGGAGATAAGGATAGCAAATAAGTGAGAAAAACGAGCCAAGTCAAAAGAAACAATCATTTTAACGTTTTTCAAATTTTACAATAGTTTTTGCATACCGTACGTTAGTTACCGTAGGACGTCCGTTAGCTTTTTCTCCCTAGCGCGCATGCTCATAGGAAATTATGTTTCCTAGGGAAACATAAAAAGGGAGAAAAAGCTAACGAACGTCCTACGGTAACTAACGTACGGTATGCAAAAACTCTCTAATAAATAAGTGCGCTTGGCTCAGTGGTAACATGCGTCGCTGGTGAGCATGGGGCTGAGGCTCCATCCTCTGGCGGTTTTGTTATAGACACCGCTTCAAAAGACGAGGAGACTCGATGGCGTTTGGGATGTTCAGCATCTGGCCTCGTGAGTTTCCAGTAATGGTGAATGGAAACCTGGTGAGTTTTTCTCCCATACGATACGCAAATTCGGAGTAGTTACCCCTAAAAGTCCTCCCGAAAGGCACTGCCCTCCTTCTTTAGCGACACAGAACCGTGTTATACTTCTACCTAAGGCTGCTCCATCACAACAGAAGCTGCTCCTCTCCTTTCCCTCCTTCCATGAGACCACACGGGTTCTTGGACTAGGTCTAGATATTGCTGTCTACCAAGTGGGATAAAAAAAATAAAACAACGGATGCTTGACCACCAACAGTAATGCAAGATTCACGGCACATAAAAATTTAACGTACATTTGCGGTCCACACCCACAATATCTTTCCAGCTGTACACACACCGAATGTGGTTTCAGCATGATGGTTCCCCTCCTCACTTTAGCAATAAAGTGAGGAATTACCTCGATGGTACTTACAGCCCACGTTGGATTGGAAGGGGTGTGTACCTTCCAATCCGTTTTTCCTGAGCGTTTGGTCACTACGATCACTCGATTAGGGAGTAGGAGTCAAGTAGAGAGTTGGAAGTCGATATGAAACCCGCCTGCCGACTCTTTTAGAAAAATAATTTCTATTTTTCCAAAATTCCTGGAATTCATGTAAAAATGAAACCTTAAGAAGGCAATTCAGTTGTATTCTTCGGTAGTAAAACCAATAGCAAATACTTTAGCAGGAAACCCAGAAGATGTTAAGAAATTTTGAGGCCTATCAAAGTCTATCTTTTTTTTTTTCATATGAAAGAATGTCTTATAAAAACCATTTTCATTTTAACAACAAAAAAAGATTGAATGTATCACATGTAGAGCATGTTTGAGATTAGAAAGCAAAACTTTTTTTTTTTTTCGTTAGTCTTAATCTATTCTATAATACTTTGGTTTTTGATATAATTTGGTGTTTTTGTTTCTTATCCCACTTGGTAGAAATCTAAACCAAGTCCACGAACCCGTAGAATTCGTGGATGGAGGGAAAGGGGGGTAGCAATACTTCTGTTGTGATACAGCACCCGTAGGAAGAAGTGTGACCTGGCTCCGTGACGCTCTACAGTCATATGAGATCGGGACCTACGGCTTAAGTTGGACTCCGAACCACTACAAACATCCACTCTGTCATTCAGGCCCAATAATTTGGTGTTGTTATTTTTATATGTATGTGTATTGCAATCAAATTAAAAATACAAGAACTTTCGTTAAGTGAGTGCAAATATTAATATTGGGGGGGACTCACTTTATTATGCAAGCACTGGCTGACCTCATATATGAATTCAATAAAAGTCATTGGAATAATTTCACAAATTCTTCTAAATATATCAGCAAAGATAGCGTGGTAAAAAATCCATAATACATTAAACTACAGAAGGAAGGAGTCGGTTTAAAAATTCCTGCGTTCAGAAATTGGGAATCAGAAGTCGGAAATGTTTTAGCCGACTTCCAGACCCCGGTTTCTTCTTCTGTGGGTGCATTAAGACACTATAAACCAAAGTCCCATCGAATCCGTTGAAGATGTGATCAGTTACTACGGGCCCTGAATGGCCGAGTGTCTAGCGCTCTGGCGCTCGGTGCCACAGGTTTCGGGTTCGAGGCCCAGCGGTGCAAGGATGTTTGTAGTGTTTCGAAATCCACTTTAAACTACAGGTCCCGGTCTCCTATGACTGCAAAAGTGTCACTGAGCCCAATTAGACTTCTCACTCGCATTATTCCCATGCTGTAAAGGGGCTACTCAGCTCTAGACACACTGATGTGGTGTGGTGTGATAGTGGCCAGTTGCTGCTCGAAATGTGTGTGACATTTTCGCTGATATCTGCCATTGCAATGCAATATTGATGGTCGTTCTTTTGAGCACCATTTTAAACTAACTCAATCATTAAAATGTTTGCCTCTCTCGACTTTATTTGCTGTTCATAAATTTTTTTACATGCTAGCATTCGCACGCGCCATTACAAACTACTACTACACCACACCCCATCACTGTGTCTAGAGCTGAGTAGCCCCTTCACAATTTGGGAAGGATGTGGGTGAGAGAGAAGTGTGATTGGACTCTGCGACATTCATATGAGACCGGGACCTACTGCTTAAAGTGCATTCTGAACCACTAAAAACATCCATGACACAGCCGGGATTTGAACCCGAAACCTGTGGTACCGAGAGCCAGAGCGCTGGCCATTCAGGCTCTCAGTAATGTGGCCACTCAGGCCATTCAATAATGTGGTTCCCATTTTTTGCCATATATCTTAAGCCACGTCCAGACTAGAGAACGAGACAAGCGAGTCGTTTTCGCCAACCAATTATAAACCAGTTTGTCTCAGTGTGGACGGAATCCTTGGAGTGAGTCAACTGTCACGCTCCGCTCCAACAAACTGAGTCGGTTTTTCCTGCACATCCAAGAGTTGTCATTTTTCACCAACTGTCATTCGCAACGAGAGATAAGGTGGCTTGTTTCTTGAAGTCACTCAGTGATGCTCGGAACTAGAATGACTCGCTTGGTCTCGTTCTGTCGTCTAGAGGCAACTTTAGAGATACCTTGTATTGTTATCTAGTTACACCAGTTTGCTTCTCTTTTTTTATTTCTTAGAACTTCCGCTTCACACATTTTCTCAATCTTTTCTACTTTTTTTTTTTTTCCTTTTTTTTTCTATTAACAGCCGACTATTCGTTTTGTTTTAAAACTTTTAATTTACAAGATATAATTTACAATTTACAATATATTGTCTAAGGGGCTTGATGGCCGAATGGCTAATGCTCTGGCGCTCGGTACCACAGGTTGTTCAAGTTCGAGTCCCGGCGGTGCCATGAATGTTTGTAGTAGTTCGGAGTTCACTTTAAACCGCTTGTCCCGGTCTCATAGGATCGCAGAGCGTCGTCGGGGGTAGTGTGACTGGCTTCCGTAGAGTATCTTCAAGCTACACGTGCCCCTGTGTAGTACTCAATGAGTAACAACGGTGCAGCCCTTACTTTTGGCATAAAATATGACTATCTAAGTATTTGCCAGCTGCATTAAAAAAAAGTTTTTTGTTTAAAAACGTCAATCACTTCAATTTTAATTTTATATTCATGAAAAAAGTCATTTAATTAAAAACACTTAAAACAATTACCATCTAATGACAATTATTATCAATTAACATTAAACAAACACTGCATTTTCACATATGTAATTAATCCATTGGACTCAGTTGTCACATAGGTGATGGTTAAAATTTCTGAAATAATTTTATATTATCTTAAAATTGTTTATTAAAGTAAAAAACAATACTTAACTAATAAAAGTAATAAAATAATTAATAACAAAAAATAAAACTTAAAAACTTATAATAATTAACCTAAAATTCTTACGTTCTGTCTTACCCCAGGGCAATGTTAAGATGGATTTGACCAGAACATGCTCATCTCAACAACAGTTATGAAAATTTCATACATCGATTATTAATGAAAAGCATTTGTTTTCTGAAGAAATATAGATATTTAAAAATTGTTTGGAAAAAAAAATTCATTTCTATTTAAAAATAATACAATATTTAACAATCGAGAACATAAATTTGATTCATTATATATATATAGACCCTAAAACTGCATCTAAAATAAATACAAAATAATAATTAAAACATAATATAACATTAACGAAACATTAATAAATTACATTAATTTTAATATTAATAAATAACATTAATGGAGAAAAAAATATCTATATTTACTATTAAAAAAATTTTATGTAACGCTAGAATAAACATAAGATAACAATAAAAGTGCTTAAGTCAAAGTTTTCTTCCTCTCTTTTTAAATATTCTTTATTAAATTATTATTTAAGAGAAAATCCCCCCATCTCAAGATTTAGATTTTAAACTCAGAGTACATTTACATCACAGTATAATATCAAAAGTTGTGCATTTCAGTTAAAAAAATAAACCAGAAAATTATAAAATACATATTACAAAACATATTATATTACATACATATTTGTAAATTTCATTAAATAATGCAACATTCTGAACAAAACATGATCTTTACATTATATTTATTTTACTGTTTTATCAAAATAATTATTTTATAAAATTTTCATAAAATTAAAATGAATTTATTTTACAATTATAAAATTAATTTAATTAATTTTAATTGTAAAATTAATTAATAAAATTAATTTAATTAGCTTATTATTATATTAATATTTATATATATATATATATGTAATATTCATGCTGATTCTATGAATTAAAAATATTTTGTAGCTATGCAATAACATTTTCTAATCTACTTCATTTCAGGTTTTAAAAAAAAAAAATTATGTCTATTTATTTATTTTTAAAAGAATTTAATCGCTCTTAGTTTTATATTCTTACGAATTTATCTCGCAAATATTTCTTTTTATCAGGCAAATGCGTGCCTTCAATAAATCACCCCTCGATGTTAAACGATTAGATAGCCGGGCTGATTCAGCTACAACTGCATGTCCATGAAAATTGCGGAATAAGGTCAAAGGGTCATCGGGCATTTTTCTTTTTCTAAATTTTATACATCCATATTGACACGGGACGATGCACATTTTTTCTTTTCAATACCCTTTTACTTTTATTTTAAATCCTTATTTTCAAATGACTATGTAAAAAAAAAAAAATCGAAGTCCTTTGGTCATTTTAAAGAAAATAAGTCTACAGAAAAAAAAGAAAACATTCCTCGGGAAACCGATTATCAATTTCGATATGAGAAGTGTTAATTTCAAACGCCAGGGGGCGCAGTTCCTGGTGGACATGGCGCAAGCGCAAACGGGCTTCGTTTTCAGATCACCTTCGGGTTGCTGGCAAGGGTGCTTGGGAGCTGTCTGTAATTAATCTAAAAAAGTAATAATTCTATTAATTAAAAATTAGCAGCTTCCGTCAAGATGGAAGATAAAGGAGAAACATATTACAAATCGAATGAAGAGCAAACCAAGTGGCAGAGCTTCAAGAAAATGGTCTGGAATTCGGAAACTAAAGAATGTTTCGGCCGAACAGGGTTAAGTTGGTGTAAGTAAATGAATTAAATAATTCTTCTAATAAATGCTTTTACTAAAGGTTAACTGCATAAGATAAATTTGCATATTTTTTTAGTGTTTTTTTAAAGTAAAGTGCATAGTTATTCTGTTGGATATTTTGGTTAGAAAGTGCATAATTCCATTCCCGTTAGTTTGGAAATTCCGTGCCCCAATTTATTGGAAGTGGATTTTACGATAAATGTATAGTTATTCGTAAAATTTCGACTATGTATAAGATTGAAAATCACCCTATTTTTGTCGTATTATAACTTCATGTAGTTAAATTAACCAGAAAAATTAATTTTATTTTAATTCTCATATAAGCTGATCATCCTGTAAAAAACATACATTATAATTATAAAAAAAAGGCAAAATTGCCGCTTTAGAAAATACATTTTAATAACTTTAAAGCATTACTAATTTCTAATGGAAACTAGTTCATTGATTATCATTTTTAATATTTTAAATAAATTTGATAATTTTTTTTTAAGTAACATTTCTATATGTAATTAATATTTCATCTATATCGGTAAGTTTTCATATTTCGTGTGCATTTCTTTTTCTAATTTTTTTTGGTGATCTCTTTATTTAACTATTGCATTAGTTCAGTTTTAAATATTTCTTTTTATGTGTATAAAATATGTAAATCAATTCCATTCAGGCACATATGGTTTAAAAATGATTTAAAAAAAAAAAAAAAAAATCCCACAATTTAAACTTATAATTTTGTTTTTTGAAATGTTAATTCTAGTGCCTGAACTAAATCATAATTTTAACAAAAGAGTTTACTAAAAAAATATATTTGATTTTATCTGATTACCAACAGAATAATTATTTCTGATTTATCTATATTATTACTTGTAAGTAATCCTGAATGAACTCTCCCTATTTTTTTATAATTGATTCTTAACAATTGTTCTTATCATATAAAAGGAATTAAATTGAATCCATATATAGTAGTCAATTTTTATTTAATATGTATTTTTATTTGTGAAGTTCAGAAAAAGTTAAATAACTTCATTTATTATAATTTAAATTTTGAATTTACTTTTTAATTCAATTCTGCAATAATGTAAATTTTATGAATTTTTTATTGCTTATGTAAAAAATACAATTTTAGGAGGGATGATTAGATCGTGTTTTAAAATAGAATTAAAAATTTTTTTATATAATTTTGATATTTGAAGAAATTTTTTTCTCTAATGTGCAAATATTAAAAATGTGAGAAACCTGGTAGTAAAAATTAACAAACAGAATTTCTAAAATCATTTCACAGTTTTTATCCTTTATCTTTAATTCATTTTTTCATATTGCTTTTGGCTCTCATTTTCTTTAATATTTAAAAGGCTGTTGGTTATAAGATCAAAATTAATTTTTTTTTTAAAATTGTTTTTAATAAAATTATTATTTTATTAAAATTTTGTAGTGTTTTCTTAAAAAAATTTTTAAACACCATTTTGAGTTCCAAAATAAGGTCTTAAACCTTTTTCCCCAAAATTTTTTAATAATTTTATATTTGACCTTTGAATAGAAATGTCCTCTAATAATTAAAAACTAATGCTTTGAGTTATGAAGCAGTTTTTGTATATTTTATTTCCTTGTGTCTTTTAAGGAAATGTAATGTTACTCGTTAAGTTTTTCTTTTTTATGCCTTTAACAAAAATAATGGATGTTATTTATTTCATCTTATGAATAAATTGGAGCTATTTTAACTTCGATTAGTTTTTATTCTTTCTTGAAACATTTTTAAAATTTCATTCTGCAACTTACATTATAATGTAAGTAGTAATGTGTAAAAGTTTTAAATAATTTCTTTTGCTGTATGATACAAACTTATTTAACATTCATATAATAAAATATTTTTAATGAATTAAAAATATATATATTTAATTTTTTTTGTAATGATAAAAGTGTATTAAATATATTATAAATGAACTTATTTGTTGTTTTGATTAAAGAGCATTCGAAAGTTAAGAGAAAAAATATTAATCAATTTTTTTTCCCTTAAACAATTTATGTTATATAGGAATTTTATTTATTATTATTTTTAACCTCGTTTTCACAATACCTATAGTTTTTTTGAAGTATAAGATATTTTCTTAAATACAGTCTTTCTTTTTTTCTAATTTTTTTATAACGTATTCTTCACAATTTATTGTAAAACTTATTTCTAATTATCCAAAATTTTTAATAATTTTGTCCATTGATAGATTAAAATATTTATTACTTTTTAATATATGAAATCATTTTATTTGTTTTTGTAAATATGAAAAATTTATGTTATTTATTTTTTTTCAGTCAAAATCACTCTATTCTATATCATCTTCTATGCCTGCCTGGCTGCATTTTGGACTTGCATGCTTGTAGTTTTTTACCAAACTCTAGATGATAATCAACCTAAATGGAAACTAGACAGCAGTAGAATAGGTTCAAGTCCTGGTAAGTATTTTGTTTTAATTTTGTAAATCAAACTTATTAATAAATTTTTTTTCTCTGTTATACTTAATATCGATTTTTTTATTAATATGAGGGTTTGTGAAAAATTAGTACGTTCATTTCCCAAATTTTTATTTTTGATATCTAAAATATCAAATTGATATTGGAAAATATTGGAAAGATTGATATCTAAAATATCAAATATTTTATTAAATTTTTAGAAATTTGTAATGTTTTTTATTTTTATTTATTTTAGTATTATATTGAAAAATATTAGTATTAAATTGAAAAATTTATTTAAATAGCAGATAAAAGGAAGAAAGGGAAATCTTATTTTTAGAATTTGTTCAAATAAGTTCTTGTTTATTAATAACAAATGATGCCATTAAATTGTATGCATGAATAATAGATATCTTCGATATTTTAAAAAATGTATATATATATATATACTAGTTATTTCATCAAAAATTGGTTTTTTTTTGTCAGTATGAAATTTTTTTTCACAGCAACATATAATAAATTGCATAAAAAAGTTTTCATTAAATAAATTTGATGCAGAATTAAATATTTTTTACAACTTTCTTGTTAAGTCTAAATTTTACTTTATTAAGATTATTGGAATTTAAAAAAAGATATTAAACTCAGAAAATTATTTTAAATTAACTTTATCTCGTAATATTTATTTTTTTAATACAACTATATTTTTTAGAACTAAAACAATTGTTTCCAATTTATCTTAATTGCATATTTCAATTTATTTACTTATTTATTATTGTATCTTATTTCTATTCAGTTGATTATTTTAAGAAACAACTTTACAGCAAAAATATTTTCAAATATAAAAAATTAAGGTAATTGTTTTAAATTTGTATAAGTAACATATAATTAATAGAAATAAAACTAATTTTTTGCATTTTATAGGAATCGTTAAATATTAGAATTTTAGCAATGAACTCCACCAACGAAATCCACATTTCGAAAACCTTGGCTTTTTAATTTCGGAAATTTTTTCTTTCCCTTAGAGTTTTCCTTTTTATTTTGTGTTTTGAAGGAAATCACAACATTAGAATTTTTTTTGTCCATAGCTATTCAACTTAGAGCAGCGTTTCCCTATTTTATTTTATAATGGAACACTTTCCTTATCTTAAAGCATGCTTTACATACTCTAAAATTTTAAAGGAACTCTTTGGTTTTGTAATGAACAGATGAGCTTATTACTTTTGTAGTTTTATTATTCAAATAGTGTAAATAAGTATAAGAATTTAAAAAAAGTATTTTTAAAGCTTTAGCCATACAAAATTAAACTCTTTAAAATAAAAACAAAAAATAAAAGTATCAAAAAATAATTTAATTGGCTGGGCCAGTATACAGGTTACTTATAAAATTTGGAATTTAATGTAAGAATAAAACACAACAGTAGACTTAAAAAATAAAAAGAAATCTATAGAATTTGAAACATTCTTTTCTTAAAAAATCTCATTCTCACTTCGAAATAAAATTTCTTTTCTTTCATCAGACGATTATTTAGAACAATTTTACATTATTTAATTATGTAATTAATAACTTGGGAAAGAAATCTCAAATATCATGTATGAAAAACACTCGTGAAAGAAATTGTTAAAAAATAAAATGAACCAATAAGAAACATTGAAAGTGGATAAGGAAATGAAAAACTGATTAAGGATACGAACAATCCCACTCCCCTAAACAATATTCATAATTTTATTAAAATTATGAATATATTGTTTTGGGAGTGATGTTAAAAAATTAATAGGGTAATAAAATTACTTTTAAGGACCGTTTGATTCATTGTATTTTTTCGCTTATATGTGTATATATGTAATAGCAGACACTGTTACAAGTTGTAGCTCAAAGCTAAGTGGATTTTGTTCATAAAGGAGAAGACATCAATCTATTTACTTTATTTTAATAACTTTCTCAAGGAATTAGAGCTAAAGAGTTAAGGCTCAGTTTGGAAATTCAACAGCTATGGTAAAAGCCACATGTAATTGTGAAAATTCCTAAGCATATGTAGCAAACAGAATTATAAACATAACCACTAAAAATGTGCTGGCTAATATTTTACTTCGGGGAGATCTGAGAATCATAAGGTAGCAATAAAGTATAGAAATACTGCATTTAGAAAGTGTCTGTACTAGAAAATGCTGAGCTAAATTTAATAGCAGTTAGTGAAGAATCTGTATTTGGTATAGGTCAGGAATTCAGGAAGAGCGAAATCAGTGTTATTGCACACACTCATCCACATGTATATATATATATATATATCTATGTGTGTGTGTGTAATGCATAAATACACACACATATAGTGTGTGTCTCTGCGATACATCTTTGTAAAATATATATATTGCAATTCTTGAGTTTTAACCATTTATCATTGGTATATAATTAAGTAATTTAGATTTTCATACTAATATTTAAAAACAATTTCCTTAATTTTCTTTCCGTTGAAAGGATATTTTCTTTATTTTAAATTTTTAGAAATTTTGAGATAAATTTATTAGAAATCTGTATTTAGAAGAAAAAAAAAAAAATGCTTAATAAAATGTATTCAGTAAAATGTTTTTAAAAACCACATATTTTCTTATATAATTATATTAAAAATATATTATAATGTAATTATGTTATTATTAATTATTCGAATATACTTTTTAATGAGTTTTCAATTTTTTTGTTAGTTTTAATTTAATGTCATTGGCTATTATTATATTTCAAAGCTAATTTTTCAGCTTGTTTTTACACAAAATATTCATTATTAGTTATAAAAATGTTTTAATCAGTATTTTAACAAAACTTGATATTTCTAAATTAACATTATAATTTATAAATTATTTTTGCGTTTATTGAAATTTTGAAAATTAAGTCATATTCATGCACACTTGGAAAAATTTCCTGTGGCAATTTTTTTTGCAACTGTTTTCATTTTTAAACGAATGCCCTTCCAGGTCTTGGTTTCCGACCATCTCCCCCAGATGCCAACATTGACAGCACCCTCATCTGGTTCAACGCAACCCGCAACGACACCATTGAACATTGGGTCAAAAACATCAATGATACACTCAAGTGTGAGTAATTTACGTCTGCTTTTTAAAAATAATTTATAACAAAGTAATCTAAGGTTTATTTTGTCTGTGTGTATGAAATATTTCAGTTAAGCTATTTTATTTTCAATTATATTTTATTTGTGAATGGAATTTATTTTAAGTAAATTGAAAATATATATTTATTAATAAACATTGAAAACGTAGTGATAGTAGGAACTGATGTTATATAAATTTAAAGTGACAAATAATTAAAGATACACAATATTAATTACTAATAAAAACAGTTATAAATAAGCGTAGCTGGCAAGCAATTTCTCAGTCGACTGACTGATCATTGCTTAGTCCTATCATCAATAACGTGGAAAATTGACAAGCGTCCAAGTCAAAAGAGCAACGTCGTATGGAAGGAATTGTCATTTAGGATGGATTTCAATTGAAATAGGAATTTTAATTATTGAAATTTTAGATTATAGGATATTAAAAGAAAACTAAATAAAAATAATTCTTTATTATTATACTTTTTCTTATCCTTTGACCATCATCCTTAACAGGAATCATTGTGTTCGTTAAGCTAGATGTTTGTCATTCCATGCAATTTGTGATCAGACCATACTAAAGATTTTTTGTAGGATTTCTGAATTGTCTTGATTTTGTAGAGTATTTTCCCTGCAATCCTTAACTTACATCTTTTAGTTAAGTATTTTCAAGTAACTTGGAAGAAAATCTTATCGGCCTGCATTGACGAAAACCAGGTTAATTAAAATTAAAAAAAAACAGCCTTTTTTTTTAAATTTTCTTTCATTTCTTTACTGAATAAAAGTAATTAAAGTGGGTAAAAAAAAAACCAAATAAATAATTTTAAAAACTAATAATTAGCTTTTTATATGGAATTTCGTTACAAGTTAAACAGCATGAATAAATTTTATTTTCAAAATATGCTTAAAATTTACTAAAGTTTGGAGTATTTATAAACTAAATCTAGGAAGAAAAAATATTACAACATCCTCTCCTTGGTAAAGTCAATAATAACCTTCCTTTTATTAAGTCAAATTAAAGACTTTTGCCTAGCATTTAAATCTTAATCGGCCTAGCTTAAAAATGACTTCCTCCCTCTTCTCCAGTTATTCGATTGGAATAATGCATAAGATCAAGATTTTGAGCAATTACATAACTGTTTACTCTAATAGCTATAAAATATAAAGTGAAAGATTAGATCTTTATCTGTTGAAAATATGTTTTTTTTTTAGCAAAAAATGGTATGGAAAGGTAAAATAAAATTAGTTTTCATAAATTTAATTTTCCTGACCTGCAAATTATTTGTTTTTAAAAATTAATAAAAGGTTACTAAGTGATTGGATCAAATCTGATTAATTTGACTTAAATTTTTTCATCTCCCATCAAATGAAAATAATTACAAATAAATGGTACGGACTTAACTTTTTTTTTTAATTAAATGATTTTTTAGTAAAAATTTGAAGTTCCTAATTTCATTTTCGAAAATTATTTATTCTTATTTGTTTTCTTCAGAAAAGTAACATTTTAAAATTCTGCAAATATTAAGATTTAAATAGTTCCTATCTTCAAATATTACCATATATTAATAATTAACAATGACAAAAGCAATTTATTTTTTTATTATATATTTTCTTTTACTTTTTGGCAGGGATGGCGAGTAGGTCAATAAATTTTTGACTCCCAAGAGGAATTTTTTTGTACAGACTCCCGATTCTTTCCTCTCATTTTGTCTTCAGTGATCTTATTAATGGATTTAGAATAATTTGTAAAACAAATAATTTTGATGACTTTTTTGAAGTTCCATATCTATAAAAGCAGTTTTTGCATAAAAAAGTATTTTTTACATCTTTTAAAGGTGTAGTATTTGTGCTCATTTAGACATATTCTAAATTTGCATACAAAAAATACTCATATCCTATAAAAATAGCAGTACTAAATAGTAGACAGGTATCAAAATATTATAGAATAGCAGATGACAAATAAAAAAAAAAATTATAAATTTTAAGCATAAACAGCTTAATTAATCAGGCACTCAAATTAAGTATTTAAATATTAATACTGATGAGGAGGTTAGGAGACATACACTCAAGAGCCAAAACATTATGACCACCTGTCAATAAGGAGTGGGCCCGCCTTTGGCGCGCAACACAGCTTCAACCCGCCTTGGCATGGAATAATACCACCAGTTAAATACCACTTCCACCTGATCACGTGCCTTCCACGAGTTCATTGCAAAATGTAGGGGTGGTCATAATGTTTTGGCTCTTGAGTGTACGTCTCAATGGAGTTTCATAAATGGTGCACCAGTTGCCAATCTTTCAGTTTGGATGGTTCTGGATAAGCTTCAATGCTGAGAAAACATAAAAGTGTTGGGAGTCGTTTTTAAACTCTTTCAAAAATGTTCGACGTGCTATCCTCTTCTGTGTTTTTAAATGAAAAATGTATTATTTATTGTCAACAGTAATAAAACCTTTTTTGAAAAGGGCAGTATTGTGTTTAAACATTTACATTTGAAGCTTGGATTTAATAAAATGTATTCTTGAAATATTGGTCATAAGAGTTCATAAACATATTGATTATGAGTATTTTAAGATTAAAACAATTTTTGATGTCTTAAGAAAAAATATTAACATTTTTTGGATGAAGCAAATTTAAAAAAATTTTAAATCATGCTATTTGGTTTATATTAACAAATATATTATGCAACAGTTTTTAAAATCAAATATATATATATATTTGATTTTAATAATTTTTATGTATTCATTCTGCCTAACATGTTACTTTATTTAACAATAGCAATTAATTAATCTTTAATAAGAATATATAATTCAGTATATTTGAAAAAAAAATACCAATAATTAAATGAATAATTTTAAGAAATATTTGCTTTACTTATTCAAATGCAATATTAAAATCTTCACAAAGAGTTAAGATTGTATTAAGTAACTGATGTATTGTAAATAACTTAATTCTAAATTATTATGTTATACTTATAATAATTATTTTATTATATTTAAATATTTTATTTAAAATAATTATATTAAATAGTTATTACATTTTAGTTTTTTTTTATTCCTTACTATTATATATTTGCAGGGAGGGGAAACATCTTAGTTTTACATGTTGATTAAATTGTAGAAGCCTTTAAATAAATTGAAAAAAGAAATGTAAAAGTCAGATTTTTCTATAAATTGTTTTCTAATAAGAAGAAATAAAGTTATTTGTAAAAAAAAAAATTTGCATCTTTTTCCTTTTTCTTTTTAAATATTCAAAATTTTTAAGGTTTTGCAGCCTTTTTATTATATTATACATGCCAGGAGAAAGGAATTTAAACATTTAGATAATAATCAAATTCTTTGCAGAGATTAAATTACAATCAAAATAGAAGATTTGACAGTAAGAGATATAATTTAAACATTATTACATGCAGTATTAATTTTCACAGTTTGGTTTAAAATGCAAAGGTCTGAAACTCCTGTTTATGCATTTTTTTTCTCTGAAAAATGAACGAATTATTTGAATGTGTGTTATAACAAAGCATTGCTCTGCATATATATTTGTGTAATTTGAATTTTTGAATAAAGTCACCGTGTTTTTTGCCCAGATTACCGTTTGCATAATGTTGGAAAAAACGTACAAACCTGCACAAAAGAGCAAACTGCCTCCAAGGAAAGAGTGTGCAATTTCCCGCTGCTCGAAGGGAAGACAGAGCCGTGCTCGGTAGCACGGCAGTTCGGCTTCCCGGAAGGAAAACCTTGTATTCTTGTTAAACTTAATAGGGTGAGTATTTTCTCATTGCTTTCTAAATGAAAGTTATTGCACCTAAATATATGGAAACATCATTAGAAAAAAATATAATCTGGGAAATGCCATGACAAATTTATAGATAAGGATGATTTAAATATTTCAAAAAAAATTTTTTAATAAGGTAAAAGTAAGTATTGTTTCATTTTAAAAAAATGAGTTCACCTCATTGGGGTTTAAGTGTATAACAAGTAAAATGATCTCAATATTACTGAATAATGATTTGTCAATTGACTTTTTCTTGAGCATAACATTTATATTGATAAAAATCTGTCCATCACACATGAAATTCTGAATGTTATTAAATGGCATTTTCCACAGTTGGCAAATCTGATTCTAGGATTGAATAACTATCATATGGGTGGACATTTTTTATGTAAAAGTTACTAAAACTAGCTAATTTTTTAAAGGCTATTCTTATTTATTTTGAGGAGAAAATTTTTGCTTAATATTTATTGTTAATTACTAAATAAAGTGGAATATAGTTACATGTATGCTAATTTTTTAAATATACTTTGAAATTTCTAATTTTTTTAATTAAAAAAAATTAAAAATTCCTAAGTGTTCTGCAGACCCTAGAGTTCTGCACTAACTTCCCAAATGACTCCGTTAGATTGTATAGATGATCTGCAAGATTGTGTGGATTTTATAAGTGAATTGGGAAATACACGAGGCCAGACGGAGGCATCTGTGTAAATTTTATGCATTGCAGTTTGTTAGACTAATGCATTTGAAAGAGAGGGAATGGATAAAATGTCTGTTATTCTTGGGAAAGCTTACTAACATAATAGACTTTATATATATATTATACCATAAAAATGCTAATTGCAAAAAAATTATTCAGGAATGTACACCAGGAAAGAAATGTAGCATTTGTTAGATGTGAAACCTGAAAATTTGATTATGCGAGTCATCAGAATATGAATAATTCAAACCTCTAAAAAATAAACAGTTTTGAGCAGTTTGTGGGATTTCTGTAGAATTCATATAAATAATGGTGTTTAAATTTCATTAATACATTTTGAATATATTATAAAATTTATTTTGTTCTGTTCTTAATCCTTCAGATTTTTGACTGGATTCCTGTGAATTATGATTCGGAACCTGCTGACTTAACTCCTCATTTGAAAGAAGACTTTGAAAAAGACAAAGTTTACATCACCTGCACTGGAGAGGTAAGTCTTGTTTTTATGTAGTGATTTTCAAACTTTTCAATTTTATGACCTTTCTTTTAACTTCTTGCTCCTTTTCCCTTTATTGTTGAGCTGAATGTTTTTATATTCTTGCAGATTTTTAACTTTTGAAATGTTTAAACCTTAATACGCTGGCTTAACATTTTAGATTTTGAAAACAAATTTACTCAAATGTTACACCTGCCCTTTAAGTTTTTTAGAAATGTTTAACTTTTGAGTGTGACTTCCTAGAAACCAAAGTGTAAAAAACAAAATCAATATTAAAATGCTATGAAAGGAAATGGAATTTCTTATAAATCAGTGATTATTAATTTGAAATTCAGCTTAGTTAAACCAAAAGAAAAAAAAAATCTGTGCACAACAAAATTTCAATGTTTGTTTTAAGTTTCTATTAGATTTGAAATATTTTTTAATTGTTCAACACAGTTTTAAAACCTAATTTATTTTTTAGAAAACATCAAATTTTTATGATTTTCTTAGATTCCTTTATTTGTTGAACTTAAAATCTCGATGTTTTTTTATAATTCAGCTTTCACTGAAATTTTTAATTAAATTACTTTTTATCTAATTTATGTGTTCTTTAAGGACACTTAACTAATTTCTGAAAAATGTTTTAAATTCTATAGTTTCTCATATCATGCAATTATAAATTTTTTTTATAATACAAATTCAACATGCTTTATATGAGAAATTATATAAGATATATTTATAATTCACTTGTTTCAGTAATCAAATGTTAATTTACAATTTAAATAGTTAACAGGGTTTAAAATATATTAATTTATTGGTTATATCCAGTTGTTATGCAAGATTTCTAATTTGTTGAATTTTTTATGAATTATGTGTTTTATATAAGAAAAATTAGATAAAAATTACTAAATTTAAAGAAAGTGTTTATGATGTATCTGTTTTCATTTTAAAAAACTGCCTTTGTTTCTGCTTTGTTTTTAAAATTAAATCCTATAATTAGTTTAAAATTTTAATTACTTATATGAATGAACTCTAGAATGATAAATTTGGTGAATTTTTTTCCGTATGGAATCAATGAAAGGAAGGTTAATCAAGTGTCCTTAAAGAATTATAAATGTATCTCATCCCTATAAGTATTTTTAAGTTTGCAGGCTTAAATTTATGTAAATCAGTGTTATGCAGGTTCATTGTCAGTGAAAATATGGAAGTTTTTGGTAAGTAACCGATATGCAATTGACAAATGAAGATATATTTATTCCTATTTTTAAAAATTACGAGAAAAATTCATAGTATTTTTTTATATTAAGCCTTTCTATTTTAATATTCAAATGAATTGTAAATTTTTAAATATAAATTCTTATTAATTTTTTTAAAAGTGTTAGGCTACTTTTCTCAATTCGTATAAACAAAAATACTTTTAATAAATAGTATCCCACTGCTGTTAGAGAATTTGCAGGAAAAAATGCTTTGGTTCACTTCTTAAAGCACTTGATTCGTAAACTGTGGTGGCATGTGTGAGGACATTAATCAACTGCAATGTTTCATGCAATTTTTACTGTTTGTAGAAAATTGAATATGGGTAAAAGATGATTTTTGAATAATAAATAAAAGAAAAAAAATAATGGGAAGCCAAAGATGCAAGTTGATAATGCGATTTCAGCTTCGATTCAGCTTCGATTTTTAGAAGAAATAAATATACAGAGGCATATAGACTTCAATGAGTATAACGTATAGGTTAAAAAAACTGTGGAAACTTTAAAATTCTTTTATATAGATATTGGAAAAAAAAGACTATTCAAGAAATGAAAAGTATTTCTCTTTAAATGCACAGTACCTTCAACAGAGGAAAAATTTCTTGTCTACCATAAATTGATTTAAGTGAGAATTATTAATCTTTTCACATAAAGTGAAACAATGGATTTCTATAAATAGATCAAGTTTGAACTGTAATAAATTTTTTACATAATATTAAAACAATGACTAAAAATATTCCGAAGCAGAACCTCCACTAATTTTAACTACTAGCTGCTATTATTCCTGAACTATCAAACCATGTTGTTTTCTCCATCATCCTAAACCCAAATGGCAAATATGTCATTCTTTGTGATTTTATCACACAGGATTAAATGATGATAAAGGAATTTTAACATGGAAGCTTCTTACTGCTTACAAGTCTAAGAACAAAATGACCTGACGGACAAACAATTGTGTTTTCCAGCATGACAATGTGTAGTAGCTCAAAATTAACTCATCAGGAATGTTTTGTTCTTGGATGCTCACCTGATATTTCTCTAAGGTTTAATATAGAAAAGAAAAGGCATGGGATTCGGGGAAAGACATTCAAAATACAGTGGAGGAGCGATAGTACTTTTAGGTAGTGTGTTCAAGTATTGTTTTCAACCATTATTGGAGCATTGGGTTTTTGTTGGAGGGGACTACTTTGGAAGCAGTGTGGCTTTAAATAGTGCAACATTATTAAGTTTTTTTTTTTTTTAATTCTTTCCCTGAATTTGATTAGTAGTAGGGAAAAAAATATTTTTGTTTCTTTTCTCTTCAATTGAACAATCACCATTTTATAGCTGAGCATTGGATTGCAGATTTCTGAGGTTTGTACTTGTGTTATACGGAATTCTTTTCCCACAGAACTCTGCCGACAAGGACAACATTGGAGAGGTGGAGTATCATCCCAGCCAGGGCATCCCCTTCATGTACTTTCCGTTCACCAACCAGGAGGGCTACATGTCGCCCTTCGTGTTCGTGCAGTTCAGCCACATCAACCGCGGGGTTCTCGTCAACGTCGAGTGCCGCGCCTGGTCCAAGAACATTAACTTTGACCGCGGAGACCGCCTGGGCAGCGTCCACTTCGAGCTGTTGGTCGACTAAAAATCTCCCCCGAAAGTCACTCTCTTTCTCTCTCTCACACTCTTCTGCATTTTTATCATTTAGTACTCTCTCTTGTTTGTAGACTGTTATGAATGAAACTGTGTATTGCTTTCCCCCATTTTAAATGTGTGTGCCATTTGCCATTGAAAAATCGAGGAGAAAATCTATTTGCATAACAAAAAAAAAAAAAAGCACATCCGACATGCACATGCGCTTATATATTGTTAACATAGTGTGTGGAAACAGATTAAAACCTTTTTTAGATGAAGTATTTATAAAATACAATCGATGCCAAATGTTTCGTCGAACAGATAATGGCAAATGTTTGTCTAACGTAATGGTAAAACTTTCTATTATTATTGAATTTCAGTAGGTAATTTGCGAACCACTGCGGAGCCGAATACATTTAGGATTAGGTTAGCATTTGTGTAAGTAGGGCAATAGTTCTGTAATCTCTTTATTCTGTTGTAAGACAACTTCTCGGTGGTCTGCAAGCGTGCAGAAGAATTCGCTACATGTTTTGCTTCTAGTGTTGTAAGTGAAAATTTTTTTTTTTGCATTTTTTCATTCTGTATTTCATGTGTTTTTATCATACGTGCGAAAAGTAGAAAAGACTCGCAATTTTTATGCAATTTTCACCCAAATGTGGACCACTGCTCTAATTAGTGTAAATCTTTCTTTTTTATTTTATAAAAAAAAAAAAATTTTTTTTTTTTTTTTTTGGAATTGTTTGTGATGCCAAGTTACTGTTATTATAAATAAATATAAAAGATAGAGTGTAGACAATATTTTTTTCTTTTTGTTAAAACTTTTTGTTTTCTCTATTTTCAGATTTTGTTGTGTGCATACATATATCATTACATTGTTAAACCTATTGATAGTTTTAAATTTTAGTGTTGTTTGAATTATTTTGTCATATTTTAAGCTTGTTTAATTATTAGTTTTTTTAAGGTTGTAAAAGAGTTTATTTCATTTGCCTTGCACTTTTTAATAACTTTGTTCTGAAATTATTTACCTTTGTGAGATTTATTAACAAGTGTCAAATATTGAATGCATTTTTGGCTTGCATTTGTTTAACTGTGCTATTTGAAACAAACTGTTGTGAAATTATAAATCGAATTTATTTCTAAACACGTTCAAGAAAATTTCTTCATTTGTTATTGATGTGTTGCTAAAATTTGTAAATATAATAATTGACAAACAACAATTTAAAAAAAAAAAAAAAAAAAAACGATATTCAGGGGATGCTTAAGGTGCTTTATATCTAATTTACAAAAGTGGCAGCTCCTTTATATTATTTGGATATGAAAATTATTATTTCTGCTTTGTAAAAATTTTTGCCTACTGGTTTGAAATGATCTCTTCATTCCTGTCATCCTATTAAAATGTTTGTTTAGTTGGAAGTTTTTTCTTTGCTGGGATTAAAGTCTGTATTATGTTTCGAGATATGCGGGTTTTTTCTAAGTGTTTTGTCATGTGGTTACTCGTATAACAACCAGCACACCTTTCGCTTTTCTGTAAGGAAAAAAAAAATATTAAATACATTCATGGTGTGCATGTGTTCACAACGTACATCCTCAATGTTTATAGACCAGAGGTGAGCAACATATTTTTTGTGTGCATGTATAGTAAAAAAAATGTATTTGAATTTTAAAGCAATGCAATAGCCGATAGAATAATATAAAGAGGGTTGTTTTCAATTTCCATTATTGTAAGAGTCAAATTAATTTAAAAGAAAAAGGAAATAATCAAAATATAAACTTCATTCCGATTTGACAAATTTAAATAATAAAATTAAATATTCTGTACTGGTTTGTGAATATGTTATTCATCTCTGGTCTAGACGATATACTTTATTTTAGTTGTAAAACTATCTGTACGATTTAAATTTTTTTTGGTTTAACCTTTGTGCAAGCTTTTTTTTTTAACAACTCTACATGTTGTGATATTTGATCTGATCCTGATCTTAGCCAGATTTGGCCAAATAAGTTGAAATGTTTTTTTTTTTTTTTATTTGCAATTTTCTGTTCTGACTAGTATTTTCTTCGCCTATAAGAAAAATACAAACAAAAATGAAAAATGTGAGAAAATTGAGCACAAATTTATTAAAGGATAAAAAAAAATAAAATATTGAAAATTTCTTATTTTATTGTTTGTAAGATGTATTGAAATGTTGCAAATAATGTGTATGTATTTAGAAGAAAATAAATTTAAAAGCTTCATTTTTTGTGTTTTTTAAGTGTTATTTTAAATTTATTTTGAAAACCAGCAGTGTCATTTGACATCAGAGATCTGTTTTTCTAATTCTGAGTCTGCCAAAATATCAATAAAGATTCAATTGCTAAATCCTCTGAAATATTTGATTAGAAATTTTTTCGTACAAATCATTTTCATTCTGAGCAGACAATTTTAAATTTAAACATTTGAAAAAATAATATAGTAAATAATTATTTGCCATAAAAAAAATTAAAAATAAATTTAATCATTTTATGCTTTTGTAATGCTTCTCTCTGCTTTATTCAATGCAACGTGTACTTGTGAAGTGGGTTGCCCTCTTCTCGGAATAATATTTTGAAATGCTCAAAGCATATGAAAATATGGAATAAAGTAATAACTCAAGGGCTTTTTCCTTGGTGCATTGAATAATAAAATGCTTTATACTATAAAATTGATCAAAATTAATTTTAAAAAATCTGCCTTTGCAAATTCTGATGTTCGTGCATTGAAAAGTGTTATGTATAGAAAACTATTTCTATTAACACATTTGGAACCCCACTTTTAACGGTGTAGGTTTTATATCTTTTATTAATTCCTTTATAATGGTTTAGATGTCAATTTTCTATAGTATCTTTTTTATTTCATTTTTTTTTTCAAGCTATATCACAAACTGTATTCTTCATTATTTGTAGAGCTATAGTTAGTCAAATCGCTTCGAGATGGAATTGTATCGCAAACTGGACAATTCATTCTTTCTGACATCTGGGAAAGTGCATTTTACAAAACATAAAATTCTTTCTGACCTCTCCCATGCTGATGAAATCATAGGATTATTTTTTCTCAAACGATATTTGCTCTTTGCAAGTTGGTTTTGATAATGGTTAACTGTCATAGAATGTTCAAATTGCAAAGCAGTTTGCTCTTAATTGTTGGAGGAAAGTTCCAATATCACATTTTGTACCAGGTGAGCCAAAAAATATCCTTCTAATTCTTTACTACGATTTTATATACTAGAATATTTTTTTCCCCTAATGCAGCTGGCAAATAGACCGTGATCTTCGCCATAAGGGCTGCACAGACGTTACTCACTTTGCATTACCCAGGGGGCGCGTGTAACTTGATGGTAAGCCACGGACGCGGAGTCACAATGCCCCCGCAGCGCTCTACGATCCTGTTAGGACTGGAACCTACGGTTTAAAGTGGATTCCGAACCACTACAAACACCCATGGCCAACGCTGGGATATGAACCCGATACCTACGGTACCGAACGCCAGAGCGCTAGCCATTCGGCCATCAGGCCCCCAATACCAGAATCTTTACCGATGGATTTAGAAAAATGTGGGAAATTCGTTCAATGTCTTATAGAAGTTGTATATCTATTGAAAAGTTTTGTAATGTAAAAACTGTTTCAATTTTGAAAGTATAGTATTTATAGAAAGTATAGTAAAAGAAACAAACATGTCTTCTAAATTTGCTTAAAAAAAAAAAAAAAAAAAAAAAAAGTTTATGTACTATAAAAATAAATGGACAGGTACCAAAGTATTACAGAATAAATAGCTTTAGACAAAAGAAAATTATGCATTTTAATCACAAAGTTGCTATATTTGTATTATATTATGGATAACTAACCTATTTTTAAAAATTGATCTTTCATTGTGGACATTTTTTTTTATAAGCCTTAGTGTTTAGGAAAGACTCTTGATATTTTTTGCTAAAGCAATCCCTGGCTTACCGAGTTGTTGTATTACAAAGGATATAATTGAATTGCCTCCTTATACACTTCGTTTTAATATTGATTCTCAAAATTTAAAAAAAAAAAATTTGATTTTATGAAAAATTACACTTTTTATACCGACTGCATCAGAAAGGCTCTGCTTCGTATTATAGGATGTGTGTATTAATCAACAAGCAAAAATATCTTATTGTGAATAGCATCTGACAGTTCGTTTTGCAAGGTGTTTTCGAAAAATCTTGCCATTCAAAACAATCGATTGCATTGTATTCAAAGGGGATCATTCTTGAAATAAGTTTTTTTTTTTTCTTGAAACATTTTTCCGCAATTAATGGTCTTAACTTTTCTTCCTTCTGGATTCGTGACAGTACGCCATAGATTCGATAATTTTTCTCCATAACAGCTTTTACCCCATTGCTGTTCCACGTTTTTTCAAGAAAAGTCCTAACTATTGGGTTGACAAGAAATAATTTTGTTTTTCACCATTTAAGTACCTGGTAAAAAACGAACGTACTTTCTTGCCAACCCAATAGAATATTCTTGCATCAAAAACAGCAATATTATTTTTTTCCCCATCCGCTTTTGGATAATTTAAAAATCGACAAATTCAAACAAATTTTTTTTTTCACTCTATTGCAGAAAGTCCTTTATAAATAATTTTTATTCATTTTTTTAAGTGAGAAAAAATTCTCTCTCACACACACTCTTTCCATCTCTCTCACTCATTTATTCAAATGTTTCATTTTGTTCCCTCCTTGATTCAGACCAGACTTTTCTAGCGCAAAGCATATGGAGAATCCAGAATCAAAAAAGAAATTTTTTTCCAGCAATCGACACGCTTCGCCACTGACGGCATTTATTCCTAGATTTATATTCTGCTAAATATTTTACATAAGCGAAATTTTTTTCTCCCATATAAAACTGAAATTAATGAATTAAATTTAACTACTGAATTACTATTTGAAAAAACCTGCATTAACATCAGGTGTCATCCACTACAAGTTTTAAAAAATGTATATGAACTGAACTGGAGTGGATGAATAAAAAGTATTTCATGAGCGATTGACAGTTTGAGCAAGATATATAGAGGGTGAGTGTAAGCTAATAGTAGGAATAGAAAAAAAAAAAAAAAAAAAAAAAAATTTTAAGCGAAGATCGAATCGTGATGGTCCAGTTCTTGATGCATTAAAAGAAAAATGAAAAAGTGCATTTACGTTACTTACAAAGCAATTTAAGTACAACAATGTGACCCTATTAAGAATTTGGAAACTTGATTCCTAAAATAATCTTCAAAGTGAATCATGCTGTTGTACATTCGTTGAAAAAACAAAGCTGGGGATGTAAGCGCAAAGCATATGGAGAAATGAATTTTAGCAGAAGAGGCATGTCGAAAGCACCAAATGCCATTCAAGTTCCCAAATCTACATTAATCCGAATTTTGAAAAAAAAATTCCGTAAAACGAGACAATCCACATCCATTTCAAGCTGAAGGATATATAGGAAGCCAAGAGATCCTGCCTTGAAGTTTAAAATGCAGGAAAGAAATTATTGAAATCCAGAAGCTGTTATTATTATTTAATTTAACACATTTTTTTTTTTATAGTAAATGCTGTGTTCTATATTTAGTTTCTTTTGCTACCATAATTATGAGACACATTAAATTCATCAACTGCTGCCATCATCATGGAACAGAGGGAACAAATCCAATTTCGGACATTTTAATTATTCAATTTTTGTTCTCTTTTTTTTTAGCTTTTTTGTATCTCTTATATATACACAGGGCGATTATAATTAAAGTCCCACTTTCAAAATGTTGTCAAAAAAGGGCCATTCGCCACAATGAGTTCAAATTTGAACTGAAGATACTGGAAGAAGGGGGAAAACGGAACGACATCAAAAAAGAAAAACAATCCCACCGATTTTTCCCATCCAATTCGGTATGACCTTGCCGTGGTGGATGGGTTTTCCACTTACAGTGTCACAACTGTTGAATGACTCTGAAGTCATTTTTTTCCGTCCAAAAACCAAAACAATCGAGCACATTGAACACTACAATGGGTTTAATGAGCAACTCGTGCCAAATACGTTGTCATTTCGATTCAAAATATCACTGGCAGTCGAATTCACTTTCGTTATACAGCTTACAGCCCCCTCTATTAATAGACTTTGGAACTTTTATTTAATGCCGTACCGTTTCCCCCTTCTTCAAGTGTCCTCAGTTCAAATTTGAACTCATTGTAGCGAATGGTTCTTTTATTTACAACATTTTGAAAGCGAGACTTTAATTATAATTACCCTGTATATATATATTATATATATATATATGTATGTGTGTGTATAGTAATTTAATTACAAAATATTGCTCGGACTCATCTAAAAGGAAAGATGCAATTAAGTTAAAAAAAGAGAACAAAAATTGAATAATATTATAATAAACTATATGTATTATAGTTTATCATATTGTTAAAAGTTGTCCTCCTAAAGTACGGAACAAAGTAAATGAACGAGCTAGTTCCTGCAAGAATATCATTTTACTGCAGCCGTGACAGTGCGCAGGTGTGGTTTTTCACGCAGAATTCAACACAGCAGAGTAGGAAATTGGATAGCGTGCATTTATAAAATAAACCAGAGGTTTTTAATCTGATTTATAACTCCTTTACGAACCTCCCTGACTTCGAGGACGGCATTGAGTGTTTTTCAGAACATGGAATATAAGAAATTTACTTACATTTACATTTTTTTTTTTTTTTTTTTTTTTTTTTTTACGAGAAGGAACCAAGATCTAATTATAATTTATTTATCAACAACATAATAAAAGAAATGTTATAAAATACCAATTTTTCCCGATTCTTAATCCATGGCAACGCAAGCAGTTAGTGTGAAGAGTGCTGAGGTCTGAATCCATTCGCAGTTTGGTTTGGTTTGTCGCTCTACGGTCATCTTGTGCACACGAGGGCTAAACAGACCAGGATCTACAGTTTAAAGTGGATTCCGAACCCCTCACAAACATCCATGCCACCTCTGAGACTCGAACACGAAACCTATGATACAAAAGGCCAGAGCGCTAGCCAATTGGCCATCGGGCCGTGAATCCATTTGCAAAGCTCTTTGCAATTATTTCTTTCAAAAACGAGATTTTCTTTTCTTTTCTTTCCTCCATACCTCATTCCCCTAATTAGGCATATGCAGCCAGCTAGGTGAGGATGGAACATCGGTGGGCCTCATGTAGACCACGAATAGTCATCGACGGCTATAGAGAAAGAACTTGCCTTCCGTGTGGACTTTTAAGAATAATTGCCCCGCATTTACGAGTAGTATAGAAAAGTCGAGGAAGACTTCCACAAGGCATTATGATTATACTGTAGATGCGAAACGATTTCACATGCATTGTCACAATCGCCATCGAGTCAAAGCAGTGACTACAATAATACTGTCAGCGGATTCGAACTTCGGGCCTCCTGCATGCTTAGCAGCGCACTTTACCACTGAATCACGAGTCGGGCAGAAACTAGTTTTGATTTATCTCTCTACGGTCAGTTTTTTTGCACACTTTGTGCTCATTAGACCGGGACCTACATTTTAAAATGGATTCATAACCTCTAACAAACATCTATGCCACTATCAGAATTCGAATCTGAAGCCTATGGTACCAATAGCCAGAGCGCTAGCCATTTGGCCATCAAGCCGCAGACAGAAACTAGGCATGGTTTGGTTTGGTTTGTCGCTTTACGTTTATCTAGTGCACACAAGGACTAACAGACCGGGGCCTAATTCCTAACCCCTATGAAACATCTATGCCACAACCAGAATTCGAACCTGGTGCCTGCTGTACCAAAGGCCAGAGCGCTAGCCATTTGGCCCTCAGGTTGCCGGCAGAAAGTAGGAGATTCGATGGCGACGACAGCTTGTGTTAGCCCATTACCAATGGTAGTTAAGGTGTCTGATGAGGCGGTTTTCCAGTTTTATCCCATACTGCAAGCAAATGCTGGAAGTCACCCCCTAAAAGTCCTCCCGGAAGGCAAAGTGCTCTCTTCATTCCTGGCGTTATACATAAATGTGAAGCATAGAAGAAAGGAAATGGTTAAAACTATTTCGCTTAACACGAATGCTTTATAAATCTGTTAAACTCCATTTTTAAGTTTTGAAATGATAAAATCGGATAGTGATTCTGATTTAGCACCCTGGTGTCGTCGTGGTGTCCTAATCTACACCTTAAATAGAGGTTGCTTTAGTAGAAACAATCCGGCCTTTCTCGGATTAGGTTTGTCGCTCTACTGTCATTTTGTGCACACTTTAAGTTAATTAGACCGGGACCTACAGTTTAACACAGATTTCTAACCACTAATAAAATGTCCATGACACCTCCAGGATTCGAACCTGATTTATAATAAGATGACAAATGTACAAGTTTTGCAAGAAAGTACGTCAGGTTTTTTCCATGTACCTAAATGGCGAAAACCGAAATTGCTTTCTAGCCAAACCAATATTAACGTGGATTCCGAACCACTCACAAACATCCATACCATCGCCAGGATTCGAATCTGAATCCTATGATACCAACGGCCAGGGCACTAACCAATTGACCATCAGGCCGCGCATTTCTCATTATCATTATCATCAATGACGCAACAGATCCAGGGAGGGTCAAGGCTGTCTGCCTAATGGCAGATTTCGAGACGTTTTCTGTTTACGGGGTAGGATTGTCAGCTCTTTGCCCAACAGTAGAGCGGTCATCTTGTGCACACGAGGGGAGACCGACCAAGGGAGCTTAGACCGGGACCTACGGTTTCAAGTGGATTCCGAACCACTACAAACATCCATGGCGCCGCGGGAAATTCAACCTGAAACCTGTGGCCCCGTGAGCCCCAAAATTAGATAGATACTGAAATAATTTTTGCCATCTTTAAATATTTTCATTTTATCAATTGTAATTATAAATTGCGCATTTCTCGCATTGTTTAAATATGCTAAATATAGATTACTTTAAAGAAAATGAAAAAATAATTACAATTTCTTCATTAATATCAAATAAGAAAATTAAAAAAAAAAAAATCTAATTTAATAATTTTGTATTTCTAATGAAAATAAAAAATAAGAAGACTTTTTCCTCATATTTCTTTAAACATTTCATCATCATTAAAAGTAAAGTTTTTATGAATAAATTAGTATATTCTATTTCTTCTATTGTGTATCGAGATACATAAAAAATTGAAAAAATTTAACCTTAAATGTTAATGATGAAAGTAATTTTTATGCATGTACCTAATTTTTAGTCTAGGAAGCAGACATATAATTCTAATAAACCTAAAAAAAAAAGTTTGAAAACATTTTCCTTCCTATTATTTTTAAGTGTTGTGATCTTTATTATTATTTTTTTTTACTATAATTTAATCTTTTTATTCTTTTGTCGAAGTTTATTTCGAGAATCCTTGTAGAAGATAAATGGAGTTTTTGAGAATTCATTCAGGCGTGAAGCCTTTTGTAGGATTTCCTTCTCTTTGAAAATTTGCGGCCATATTGCAATTTTTATTTTTTTTAATTCTTTGTCATTTCAATGTTATGCTGTCCATGGTTCTAAATGGTTTGGTAAGATTCGTGGGTTTGTGTTGTTTCCTGTGGTGTTGAACAAGACGTGGATTGTTTTTACTGACGTGAATTAACGACTTGAAAATCGCAAACACGCAGTCATCTTAGTAAGGGAAAACAGAACGTTTTTTTCTTTAGATTTATAACAAGTTGTAATTTTATTTCATTTTTTCTTCAGACTGAGATAGAGGAAGGAAAAATCTATTTCAGAATAAAACAGACAATTAGCGTAGTTGTTAAAGCAGTTTAGAATTACTTCTATGGCTGTCTCTAATTTTTTTTTTTTTTTTGGTGGCTCTCAGACTTTTAAAAATTAAATTACCTAAAATTAAAACATAGACAACGTTAATAACATAGACATGATAATAAAATATTTTTTTGGCAAGCGGTTATTTAGTCAGAAAAATTTTATTAAATTATTTTAACCAATTTGCGCGAGTGTCACTTTCATTTCATTTATTGTATCTAATTTTTTTTTTTCGGGATTTCTTTTTTTGTGCGAAAGATGTTTGCAGATGAGGCCTGAATGGCCGAGTGCCTAGCGCTCGTTACCACAGGTCTCGAGTTCGAGTCCCGGTGATGCCATGGATGTTTGTGGTAGTTCGGAATCCACTTTAAGCCGTAAGTCCTGGTCTCATATGACTGTAACGGCGTCACGGAGCCCAGTCAAACGTCTCATCCACATCACTCCCAAACTGTAAAGGTGCAACTCAAGATTTTGGCACAGTGATGTGGTGTGGTGTAGTAGTAGTAGTAGTAGGTGTTTGCAGATGAAATCGCCCCTCTTAGAGTCATCTTTGCAACTGTCACTCTGCCGTCTCCTTCAACATTCTACATTATATTTTACCAAAAATATGTTCTGCCTCGCCATCCTTCAAATCGATAAACTGAATTAACTGAATAAAATTTCATCGGGAGAACCATTTAAAAAATTTTATCAAGAGGAGGAAAAAACGGCAATAATCGCAGTCAGAATTTCGGACGAATAGCGGACTCCACTTTGAGAACCATTCGAATAGAACTACATAAATTTACGCTTATTAAGAATAGGTTGTGTGGGGGTAGTGTTACTTCGCCTCCGTTGCTTCTTTTCAAGCTACAGGCACCTCCTGGGTAGTACTAAGTGAGTAGTGTCTGTGCTGCGCTTGCCTTAGGGCATCCAAGACCAAGCTGTCTAAGTGTTTGCCATTCGCATTAGAACAAAAAAAAGAATAGATGGATTTACTTTAAGTTTACCTTCCATACTTGTGTTTGGCAGCACCCTGGGTAGTGCTAAGTGAGCAACGTCGGTGCGGAGCTTGTTTATGACATAAAAGATAACGGTCGAAGTATTTGCCAGCTGCTTTAGAAAAAAAAATATTTTGTGAGTTTTATCCGATTTTTCTCCCGACTTGTAAGAGTGGAATGTTACTGAATGAGTGGACTTGACCCTTCTCGAAAGCTAAAATTCCCCCTCCCTTTAATCCCTCCTACTTGTGGCGTCTATCCGATCTAGATCTACCCTATGTGAAAAAAATAAAACAAGCAGACAATAATGTTTTGCAGAAAACATCGTTCAAAAATACATTAATTCACTTTTCCCATCATTTTAGTAACAGTTGTACAGTTATATATATACTGCATTAATTTCATCGTATAAAGCGTACTTATTAGCGAGTACATAAAAACTTAAAAGCTGCATTTCCCTCCCTCCCGCACACAAAACAACTTTTATAAAAATAATCCGGAAACAGTTTAGTAATTTAGTTTAATTTTGCGCTGGTATTTTCAATAATAGTATTATTTCTATCGCCATGCACATAATGTCCGTAGAGCAAAAATTACCATTTTGGTAATGACCAGAAATGTCGCTAATCTATCCAAATCTGAACAGCACCAGCTTCGTGCAAAATGTTAATTTTAGGTGAATCACACACTATAATTGCTGTTGTAGCTGTAAATTGCGAATGAATTGAATAACAAATTTTTTTTAAATTACATTGACGACCGGATCATATTGGCCATTTCCCTGTGAGCAGCCCAATACAAACTAGCCTTGAAGAAGAAGGCTTGTCGTGTGGACTGCACAGACGTTAACTCATTTAGTATTACACAGGGGCACGTGTTGCTTGAAGATAGGCTACGGACGCGAATAACAAAGCTAAGCTTAGCCTAAAGTGTGTACAAAATGACCATAGAGCGACAAACCAAACCCTGTTGGCGCCACACACACACACAAATCGTCAAATCCCAACAGCCCCTACTTTGCGATTTGGCCAATTCAGTTTCGATCCTGATGTCACCTGAGTGATCCCGCCTAAAATGACTTCGATCAGAACTTTCTGTTTGGACTTCGGTCAGTCGCGTTGTTGTGTCTTTGTGATCTGTGCTAAGTAGAATGTTAATGATTTGAATTCGAATGGTATTATAAACATTTTGTGTTGTTTAGGACTTTTGGTTGCTCAAGGTTATGGCCTTAGTGCTAGCTTAGAATTTGAGTTTGTAATTGTTTTACTGTAGAATGGTTTCTTAGTCAAAAAGTTATAATATAATGAAATATTTGCGAATGAACACTAACGTGTAGTACGTTTGAAAATGTGTTATTATTATGTTTAAGCAACATTTCTTCCATATAATTACTTGTACTTTGTGTATTTGCTTTAAACTAAAAATATTTGATATTCTGAATATGCATTCAGGATTCATTATGTATATAATTGCATATACTTTGCTTTAAAGGCTTTATATGTGTATTTAATTTAATTAAATTTAATGTGTTTAATTAGCTTTAGTGTATGATTATGCATAGTTTGGTGTGTCGCTCTACTCTCATTTTGTGCACACGAGGGCTATACAGAACGGGGCCTTGGATTCCGAACCACTAGCAAACATCCATGCCTCCGCCAGGATTCAAACCTGAAGCCTGTGGTACCAAAGGCCAGAGCACTAGCCATCAGACAACGATATGTTTATGTATAAGGTTAATGAAAGGAGATAATAGAGAGTTTTTGCATATCGTATTCTTAAAGTGCGGTATGCAAAAACTCTCTATTATCCAAATGATTTAGTTTTGTGTTTGACTTCTTTAGTGTAAAAGTTCTGACATTTTTTAAACTATAATTGTTTGGATATCCCACATTTTTTCACCAAAACTAACTTCCATGTTATAAATGTAAATTCTAGAAATCATAAACAATAACAATTAGTATAACGTAAATAATAACTGTTTTATTAAAGGGGCCTGAATGGCCTAGTGGCTGGCGCTCGGTACCACAGGTTTCGGGTTCGAGTCCCGGCGGTGACATGGATGTTTGTAATGGTTCGGAATTCACTTTAAGTGACGTATTAAATAGGGAAAATCGAACTAGTTGTAGAGTTTTTGTTCGAAATGTGCTAGTAATTAGGTTCTGTAATAAAGCTCAATCAAGTTGCATTATTTATCGTCCCATGGTGATTGTGAAGAACAAGCCAAAATCGGTGCTTGGCGATTGACGCCTCTATTTCGAGAGTCCAAAAATTATGGGGGGAAAAAGCATTAAAAAAATCGGGAGTCGGACTCCTGACTCCGATTTCCGACTCTTTCAAATGATCTTAATTTCATATCCAGATAGAACTTTAACAAACTTCACATCATTTAAAGCCTTCGAGTTTTTATAATCATCGTATGTATATATATTCAAATAACCTTGAACTATCAATTAAAAGTTCGAAAGTGAACAGTGGAAATTTGATGAAAACGAACGCCGTGAATTTCTAGCTGGATATTCGATAGGAAAAAAAAAATCTGCGTGCGCATAACAGAAAATGGTAATTTTATACCCGTAAAATGGTAACACGAGTTAATGGATAGATTGCAATGGTTTCGCGCATATTCTTTTAAACGAAACTTTCGTAATCAATGCTGTCAATACAAATTCCAAAGATGTACTACTATGCCCACAAAGTAAGAACAATTATTTTTTTTTTTCAAAAACTCTTTATTTATTCTTCCAAATTTATTTCATCGTTTCAACGTAATCCCCTCCGGACACAATGCACTTATGCCAACTTTTTTTACCAATCCTCAATGCACAAGTCATCGGCAGTCATCGATGGATGGCCTTCAAAGCGCGCGTCGATTCACGTTGAATCTCTTCAATCGACTCAAAACGGTATCCCCGGAGTGGTCTTTTGAGTTTAGGGAGTAGCCAGAAGTCGCACGGTGGCTGTGTAACGATATGGGTTTCATTTTTGGCGAAAAAGCCACGAAGAATCAATGCAGTGTGAGCTTGCGCATTATCGTGATACAAAAACCAGAGTTGTCTTTCTACAGGCCTCTTTTTCCGAATAGCTTCACGCAAACAACGTATAGCTCTCAAATAATATTCCTTGTTGACAGTTTGGCCCGGCGGAAGGAACTCATAATGCACCACACCACGGTAATCGAAGAAAACTGTCAACATGACCTTGATTTTTGAGCGACTTTGGCCTGCTCTTTTCGGTCTTGCTTCACCTTTGTCACGATATTCACTCGACTGATCGGCTGTTTCCGGGTCGTAAGCATAACTATAAGTCTCATCTCCAGTTATGATTTATTTAAACTTGCCCCGATAGTCAGAAAGCATTGTTTCACATGCTTCAACGCGACGATGTTTTCTCAAAACATTCAGTGTTTTCGGTACCCATCGAGATTTGACGCTTTTGATTCCCAAAATAGAATGGACCTATCCTTTTGACATTCCAACAGCCTCAGCAAGGTCACTAATTTTAAATCGACGGTTTGCAAGCACCCAATCTTTCATTTTTTGGACGCGAGCTTCATCGGTTGAGGTGGAAAGTCGACAGACGGCTCTTCGTCTTCAATGCATTCTCTGCTTTCTTTGAACTGTTCATACCACTTGTAAACATTTCTTTCCGATATAAGAATGATCTCCGAATGCCTTTTTCAATATTCTGCAAGTTCTTTCAATCTTGCAAGTTTCAAAAATCGCCGGAATCAGTTTTAGCGTCTCACAAAGCCAAGCGTAACTCAAACACCGATGAATATTTTGACGTGAAATTTCACATAGATGTCAAGGACAGTGCCAACAACCTAAAAAAGAAAGAAAAAATTGAAATTCCATATGCCTGTGAAATTTAAATTGAAAATTGGTTTTACTTTTTGGCCACAGTAGTATTTGTGACAGTTGATTTCCAAAAAAGGGGAGAGTAGCGCTTTGTGCCACAGGTTTCAGGTTCGAATCCTGGCGGGGAGCATGCATATTTGTGAGTAGTTCGGAATCCACATTAAACTGTAGGTCCAGCTCTAATTAGCCAAAATGTGCACAAAATGATCGTAGAGCAACAAACCAAACCAAACCAAACTAGAAAAAATCTCAAGCGTCAAAAAAATCAACGCCAAACTATATTGACTGCTAAAAATCAAGCAGGGTATTATTTGCACATAATTCTGTAATATTTTTTCTACCATACTATTAAGTAATTCTGAACTACAGTTCGGAAATAAAGATTCGAAATTCGAATGCAACCGAATGTCGCGCATTGCTTCTCGAATCGAACAACTGCAGTGATTAGAGCAAAAATTCGAAGAAAACGGCAGAAACAAATCGGATTCTCGCTGCCATTGTGTCGTCATTTGATAAAAAATAAAAGAATTCGAAAACTGCGATGCGTACCAATTAGAATTTCGTTCTACCCGATTCCGGAACCGAGAGCGCGCATGCGCCGGAAAATCCGCCTTTCCGCCAAAAAAAAAAGAACACTTTGTTCAGAGAAACGTCGGTGCCGGGAATACAGGAGCTTTTTCGACGACGCGGAATTCGAGGTGAGTTTTTCCTCCGCGATTTGCATTTTATAATGCTGTGTGACAGATTCCAATGCATAGAAATGTCTTTTTTTCAAATCGGTTTTGTTTGTTTTAATTAAAAACCCTACTTTATAACAAGATCTTTAAAAATTTATTTTTGAAAACAATTGAATGTTTTTGATACTGAGTCCAGCGACGGATTTAGGCCCAAGTTAATTTGACGCCCTTGTATATAATAATAATAATATGAATAGTAATAATGGATTCGAATTAAATTTTAGGTATTGGGTAATTAAATTTAGGTATGGTTTTTAATTAAATCAAGTTTTTTATTTTAATTAAAAACCATATTTTATAACAAGATCTTTAAAAAAAAATTTTTGTAAACAATTCAATGTTTTTGATGTTGAGTCCAGTGAAGGATTTAGGTTCGATTTCGCTCTAGGCCTAAGTTAATTTGACGCCCTTATATGCAGGGCCGGATTTTCCTATAGGCTAACTAGGCTTCAGCCTAGGGCCTCAAGATCAAGAGGGGCCTACTTTAAATGCGACTAAACTTTACTAATTTGCCCTAATTTTTTTAATGCCTAAACTTTAAATGCGAATTATTATGAAATAAATTGATCTGAATTGAATTTGCTTTCATCTTCAATGTATTGAAAATTTTTAATTTAATTTGATAGAAAATAGGATAATTTTATTGCCTATTTTATTTTCGTGGGCAAAGATTTTTATTATTTGAATTTTGTTTCTTTGTAAATGTTGTGTGTTACGTTTGATGAGTTATTGTTACAAGTGCTCTATAGGGTGCCGAGAATAAATGTTCAAATAAGTGTTCTCGACTTTTTTTTATTTATTATCCGTGCCACATTTTTTTATAAAGATGAGTACCCATCACAACATGTTTCATTTAACATATTGATATGTATTACAGTAATGATGTATTTTATTATTTCTCATGTCATTTACAAACTTAAAAATGGGAGGGCCTTCATAAGTGGAATAGCCTAGGGCCACTTTTCATCTAAATCCGGCCAGGATTATTATATATAATAATAATCCGAATAATAATAATGAATTCGAATTAAATTTAGGTATTGAATTTAGTCATGAATTAAATATATATCTTTGGTATAACAACTAAACGTGCAATTTAGAATAAATTGCTTTTAATTAAGAAATAAATCACATCTATGTAATTAATTATCTAATGTATTTGTTTCTTGCTTTGATCCGTGCGAAAGTATGAATGACATCCTCACACTTGACTTCTTCAACTCATTGTGTTTCAATGCTTTAATAATGCAAGTGCATTGAGACTATCTTGTTATAATAACAAGAGTTATCAATTTCTTTTATTAATCGACTCATTTAATTTGCCTTTCGAGGCCTATTTCTTTATATTTTTGTGATTTTCCAAGTTCTAATACGGCTTTTCTAAATGGATCATGGTAATCTTTGAAAAACGCCTCACATTACGTAAAACTACATTTTTTTTTAATCTCGCATAAAAATTTTAACGTTATTGAGTAACCGGACAAAGGTATCATTAAATAGGGTGAATTAATATTTTGTGTTATAATGATGAGCCAACAAACGCTACATTTAGATTTTTTAAGAAAAATGTATGAAAAAATCTAACGTCAATAGATAAATGCTGTACTTAACGAAAATTTTTTTAGTACCTATTTGTTAGTTATTTTAAATTTTACTACTTACACGATTAATTATTTAAAAAAATAATTCCACCCTTTAAATATTGACATCTTGAGATTATCAGATAAGTCACCAGGCTTAGGCCCAGGCCTCGCGGGCCTAAGCCTAAATCTGTCAGTAGTTGAGTCAAAATTTTGCATTGAAATGTCTTACTTAAAAAAAAGATGTCATAAAATTTTTGTTGTAGTTAAAATCTGAAAATCTATCGCAATTTGTTTTTACCGTAGAATATGTTTTTACTATATCAATTTTTTACTATTTGAAATTTTTGTTTTTCTAGGATAAGGAAAAATTTTCTTTTAAATATACATTTTTCATCAATAGTTTATGTTCGTTCTGATTATATTTTTAGTAGATAAATATTCTGATTTTGAATTTTGATGAAGATTTGAGAGTTTATTTAAATACTTGTTGTCAAACAGGTTAAATCAGTTGTGTTTTAAAATTGAACATTAATTATCGCTCGTTATTGATATTGTATTATTTTTGGTTAAAAAGTCTACAAAGCAAACTTGAAAATATTCTATGTGCATTTTATTTAAGCATAACTACAATTATTTAAAAATGAAGTTGCCCTTCCTATTGAAAACTCAAATTGAATTGCACGTTTTTTTTTTCTAACGTATAATATGTTTTTTGAAACATTTTCTGGGTAAAAGATGTAACATTTTTCTTGCATGTGTTGCATTACATAACACATTCTTTCATATGCAATTCAATGCATCCTATTGTAAATCAAACTTTTCTATTTTAATGTATATTACTTAATATTTAATGAGTATTTACTTACAAAATTTTTTAAACTGTTGTCAAAAACGTTAAAATGGGAACATAATCATTTAAAAAAAATATATCAATATACAATTTATGTTTTGAAAAATAGAAAATCATAAACGAATTGAAACAAAATTGATTTTTAAAAATTTTTTTGGTATTAAGTATAATCACTATTGGTATTAAAAATTGTTTTTACGTATTAATAATTATTGGCATTAAATATTTTTACATATTAATCATTATTGGCATTAAATATTTTTACATATTAATCATTATTGGCATTAAATATTTTTACATATTAATCATTATTGGCATTAAATATTTTTTAAATATTTTAAATATTTTTACATATTAATCATTATTGGCATTAAATATTTTTACATATTAATCATTATTGGCATTAAATATTTTTACATATTAATCATTATTGGCATTAAATATTTTTGCATATTAATCATTATTGGCGTTAAATATTTTTGCATATTAATCATTATTGGCGTTAAATATTTTTGCATACTAATCATTATCGGCATTAAAAGTTTTTACATACTAATCATTATTGGTATTGATATAATAAAATTCTCTGGTTTGATCTTTCTTCAACGAGGCCTTGCCATAGGAAGTTACAATAATAAAGTTTTGAACTTTAATCGGTTTTTTTAAACCCTAATTGTTTTTTAGGAAGGAATTCTCGTATTTTGATGGAGAAAAAGTTTTTATATTTATTTTGGTTGAAATTCTTAATGCTTTTTCAAACAAATAAACACTGTTGCTGCTTAGAGTTTTTTTAATTTGCTCTTTGAAATGCATTTAACCCAGAATGCCTTGCAGATCAATCAACTGATTAAAAGGAATGGTATTAAAAACCCGAGACACGACTGAGTCACGTGATCTTTTCTGGTTATGTCACTGAAAATCGTTGAGGCCTATCGTGAAAGGTCTGCTTTCATCCGTCATTGTCAATAATTGTTCTTAATAGGAAAAAGTAAATCAATTAAAATTAACAAAATAGTGAAAGCAGATTTACGATCAGAAACAAAATAATTATTTGTATTTGTTTCTGTTTGTCGTTATTTTTTTTTATATTTATTTAAATGTCTGTCTTGTATCACTGATTTGAAGCCTACTTGATCTAGGTGAAATGATTCATAGAAGACATATTAATCAGTATTTGTTATTGCCGCTTTATTATAACTTAATTAAAAAGTTAACGTTAAAAATGACTTTTTCCATCAGTGGAGTAGCTACTTTGCATCCATTAAATCATCGCCAATCGTAATGCAATGAGTCGCGATGTTTGGCGCGATTCATGTTAAAAGTTTTAAATATTTGGCGTGATTTGTGCTGAAAGTCTTAAAAACTTGGCGATCTTGGCTCTGGCCTTAAAACGGTTTTGAGCTCTTAAAATGGTAAAGAACCGGGAAAAATAAAGTTTTATGCCAGTGTGGAGGCGTGATGCTATTATTTTTTTTTTTCAATTCCTTCTATTAGCTCACACTCTCCCTCTATATATCTCGTTCACATTTCCAATCGTTCATGAAATACTCTTTTTTCATCCACTCACGTTCAAGTACATTTTGTTTAACTTGTAGTGGAGGACACTGGATGTGAATACAGTTCTTTCAAATATTCATTCATTCATTCATTAAATTAAATTTTAGTTTTATAGGGGAGAAAAAAAATTCTCTTCTATAAGATATTCAGCAGGATATAAATGTAGGAATGAATACCGTCAGTGGTGAATCGTGTAAGAAAAAAATGTCTTTTTCAGATTCTTTTTTCATTGTGGGTTCTAGTGTGAGTCCAGGAGGGAACAGAATGGAAAACGAAACATGTGAATCAATGAGTGAGAGAGATGGAAAGTGTGTGTGTGAGAGAGAATGTTTTAACTTAAAAAAAAATGAATGAATGTTAATAATTAATAAATGACTAATATTTATCTTAGATGGGCTGTTAGAAATGCGACTTAAAAATATGCACAATTTTCATTTATGAATGATTTGCATGTCGCAATAAATAGTGCCTATAATTTATCGTGCTTATATGAGAAGTCCGATAGAAGCAAAAAATTGTAACTATTTTTGATTTAAAAATTTTAAGTGACAATTCTAATTTTCAAAGCCAAAGTTCTTTCTTGAATGGAAAACTACAAGTATTTTCAAGTCTTCTCTTTTAAAAATCAACGATCGCGTACAGTTATTTCTGAATCTAGGGCACTCATTTGCAACTGGAAAGCGGATTCAGCGTTAACCAGGATGTATCATAAAAGGCAGTTATTACACCCCATCTCATAGTTTTAAATCACCATTTCCAGTTGCGGCATCTGGAGTATTCATAGCCTTTCTCATTCAAACCCAATGGAAGGAATTTCCCACTAAAAAAATGTGTGGTTGATGTATCCTGAGATGTGCCCCTGGTATAGATAGAGTTCGATCACCGATTGCATGGAAAATTGGCAAGCTGCCAAGTCGGACGGATACGAGCAGATATGCGTAATAAGGGTTTGGTTTGCCACTCTACGGTCATTTTGTGCACATTTTAGGCTCATTAGACCGGGACCTACTGTTTAACATAAATTCCAAACCACTCACAAACATCCATGCCACCGCCAGGATTCGAACCTGAAGCCTGCGGTACGAAAGGCCAGAGCGCCAGCCAATTGGCCGTCAGGCCGGCCCGTCGTAAGGAAAAAAGGTCAATATATATTGGGTTTGAATAATCCTATAAATAAGTTTAATTTTAATAATAAAAACTTTAAATTATATAATATTTAAAGAAAATTAGATGAAAAAAATGCTCAATTTTTCTTTCAGAACTGCTTAGTGTCGCGCATTCCTGACTAGCACCCTTAACAATGAATCGATTCGCCCGTTTCCGCCTTTAAACCGGATTTTTTTACATTCCACTTAATCGGCGATAGAAGTATATACAAATATGTACCGGTATAAGATAACTTGGTACTTACGTATTAACGATACCTTGGCGACAGACTTGGCGGTTTTTATGTGGCGCTAATCTAACAAGTATAGATTTGGCGGTTTTAAGTGGCGCCAATATAACAGCTGCAGATTTGCTGAGTTTTGACGCCATTTTATAGTGCTACGAAAATGCGTATTTGGGATTTGCCAGAAACAGAACAAGATGCAATTTTATTTTTTCAGGAGCGAAATATTTTACCAAAAAAAAGAAAATGTCCCAATTCCCATGACATGAAACTTTATTTTGGTGAACGTAAGTTTTGGAAATGCAATTTCAGTCAGTGTGCTGATCGTGTGGGACTTAGAAAAGACAACTGGTTTGAGGGAAGCAGAATTCCATTCTGTCCAGCTTTGAGATTCATATACTGCTAGTGCGAGGAGTTGACGTCGAATTTTGAAAGCGTTTTGATTTTAAATGAAATGTTTTATATATTTTATTATTTGGAACAAAAATTTTAAGTGTAGATTGACGCCACTTAAAAACCGCCAAATCTGTAGCTGCGGTTGGCGCGTGTGCTCTTTATTGGCGCAACTTTCGCCAAGGTATCGTTAATACGTAAGTACCGATAACTTATCAAGTTCGGTGAAAATTATATACTACAACTACCACACCACACCACACCACACCACACCGTATCTAGAGCAGTTTGTGAATGATATGGGTGAGAAGTCTGATTGTCCGTGACGCTCTTACAGTCATATGAGACCGGGACCTATGGATTAAAGTGGATTCCGAACCGCTACAAACACTCATGGTACTTCCGAGACTCGAAACCTGTGGTACCGAGCGCCAGAGTGCTAACCACTCGGCCATCAGGCCCCTTGTGATAATTATATAAGAAGAAATATAAGCTAACTACCTCAAAGAAAGCGAGCTTCCAAGAGTGGTTTGAAACGAGTATATCTGGGGCAAACCTTTTCTGTGAACAGATTTATCATGTCCATCTTCGATGGAAACTCGCGTTAGCCCGATGATTGGGGTTCGAGCTGAACCCTTGCAGTTGACACGCAACCTTACCCTAGATAGGAAAATGTCACCACCTACAGAAAATCGCCGTATGGGATTAGGACAGTGTTTAAGAGAAATTGGTCCTCATTTCTAAGATGTACGGGTGTAATGAGAATCAGCAAATTTCACACCAAGTAGCCTGGCCGATATAACAAGGCACTCTGTCGCAATGGCCACCGAGTCTAACTAATCGTCAAACTATGACACTTCTATTTTTGCAAAAAAACTTGTCGGGCCCTCCACAATGGCAACACCATTTCTGCAGAGAGGTGTCAGCGCAACGAAATTCATTACTAAGTAGTATTGTTTTCCGATTCCAAGCATTCATCACTACGACAAAAGATATGTAGAAGTTTCAGCATTGCCAAAGACGGATTACGAAAAGTCGGCGAATGCTTTAGAGCAGGAGTGTTGCAAAATGTTGAAATGCTTATTACAGGGGCGGCCAACAAAAACTTTGAAAAGACATCACAACACCGCGAGCCGCACATAAAATTGTATATCCCGTATTAGATTGCGACTCACTGTAGACATTTTTTGGTATGAGATATGGAAGCATAATGAGTTATCAATGTGTTTACTATTATTCTTACATGTCAACATAGATGATATAATAATAATGATACTAAACGCACATTGTAAAGTAATATATAACACTCAAAATGAACTATAAACGAAATTAAAAAAAGTGAAATCATTCAAAAATGTTTATTTCACGAGTGCGATATGTGTTTCTCCCCTCTTTCACTCAGCTTTTGCAAATCGATCTCCATTCGGGTATTGGCACATCGTAATGGGTATGTATAGCAGTACGTTATGTTTGAGCGTGTTTTGTGTTGTGTCCATTTCGTTTTCGGAAAAACATTGAACCAAAACGTTCTCAAATTGAATTATATGGATGCACACATAATGTATGTTATGGTTTTCACTCCTTTGGCCATTATAAAATATAGTTTGTAAAAATGTGATAAATGTCACGGGCCTCAAAAATGTTCAAGGTTCGCATGCACTCCGCGGGGCGTGGTCTGGCCACCCCTACTTTAATAATACAATTCTTTTCTCACCGTATCCCCTACCGTAGGGCTACGTAGCTCCTTTGTCAGTTAGAACTGTGAGAATGGAACATCTATGGATCTCATGCGTACGACGAACAGTGCACTGATGGAGAAGACCAGTGACTTGCAGATGGACTTTTAGCAGTTTCTCCACATTTGCATGTCATATAAGAGAAGATCCGGAAAACTCTCACCAGGCAGCGTGGTTATCGATGTGAGACGATAATGCACAATCTCCCATCGAAATTCAGTCTCCTCGTTTCTGAAAGCAATGACTATAAAAAGGCCCCCAGCAGGATTCGAATATTAGCACTCCACTTTGCTACTGGGATACCAGTCGAGCAAAACTTTTGAATTCCAACGGCACCCGCTATTTCCAGGTGGTCTCGCTAACAAGTACTGACGCGGCCTGGTGGCCAAGTTGCTAGCGCTCTGGCCTTTGGTATCCCAGGCTTCAGGTTCGAATCCTGACGGTGGCATGGATGTTTGTGAGTGGTTCGGAATCCACGTTCAACTGTAGGTCCCGGTCAGTTTAGCCCAAAGTGTGCACAAGATGACCGTAGAGCGACAAACCAAACCAAACCCAAGTACTGACCGCACCCGATGAGGCTTGTGCAATACACAGAGCTGAAAGTTTGAACCCTCCTCCTCGGCAAAAGATGCCATGGGTGTTTGTAGTGGTTCGGAATCCACTTTAAACTGTAGGTCCCGGTCTGTTTAGCCTAAAGTGTGCGTAAGATATCGTAGAGCGACAAACAAACCAACCAACCTCGGCAAAAGAATTTTCTGGCCTACACACGTGTGGGTTTATTATCATTTATCGTGTTTCGAACCAAACTCCCTCAGTTCAGAAGATGAAAGTGCTAAACCGCTAGTTGCCTTTATTAGGTATCAAAATCGATTGTGAAGAACTAAATTCATTTAGGAAGAAATGCCTGCTCACATTTTTGTGTCCTTTTCAACGTAGAATATGTTTCATTATTACGGTGAGGTTTTAATTTATTAATTTTTTCTCACCCTTTGATGTCTGAAACTATGGTATGCAGTATTTCAAAATTATTTTTATTTGGGATCAGTGGTAGAGTCCATGGATTGCACGTACAAAAGGGTATTTTTATTGAGGTTCATTTTGGAACCTTATGTTTTTACCCTTTATTTCATTTGACCGTCAATTCATTCAAGAGTTTTTTTTGCCTTTTTACTAAGACGCTGTATTTGACTATTACATGACAAGAACAGAAGCCAACGGCCGTACCATGCTGAATATACCGGTTCTCGTTAGATCACCGAAGTCAAGCATCATTGGGCGCGGTCAGGTGGTGACCACCTGGGAACACTGCGTGCCGTTGGCAAATTTGGGACCTGAATGGCCGAGTGTCTAGCGCTCTGGCGCTCGGTGCCACAGGTTTCGGGTTCGAATCCCGGCGGTGCCATGGATGTTTGTAGTGGTTCGGAATCCACTTTAAGCCGTAGGTCCCGGTCTTCTATGACTGTAAGAGCGTCACGGAGCAAAAGTCAGGCTTCTACCTACGGGTGCTCCATCACAACAGAAGCTGCTTCCTTCCCCTTCAATCAGGAGTCCATATGGGCTCGTGGGCTTGGCCAGCCAAGTGGGATAAGAAACAACAACAACAACAGAACAGAACTAACAAGTAATATAAAAAAAAAAAATTTGAAGTCAATTCCTACTTTTTTTTCACTCTATTGGAGAAAGTCCTTTACAAATAATTTTCATTCATTTTTTTAAGTTTATCTGGCGCCCTCTATGGGTAGATATATGCAACTTAAATCTAAAAAAAACTAAAATTAATTAAATTACTGAATTAATATTTGAAAAAACTGTATTAACATGAAGTGTCCTCCACTGCAAGTTCAAAGAAAATGCATTTGAACTCGAGTGGAGGAATGAAAAGTATTTTATGAACGGTTGAAAATGTGATCAAGATATATAGAGGGAGAGTGTGTGCTAATAGAAATTGAAAAAAGGATGCTTAGGAGAGTTTATTTCACTGTATTTCATATTTTTTTTCATTTAGATCAGGGGTGGCCAACCCAAGGGCCGCCTTGAATACTTTTCCGGCCCGTGAGATTGATCACACTTTTACAAAATATATTTATTTTATCATGACCAAAGGAGTGAAAACTGATCTATTAAAAAATATATTCTGACAGATGTGACAAACAGTGCCTGTTTTATTCTTGAGTATACAGTGATGAGTTCGCAGAATATTTAAATTATATTTTTGGAAACTCGTGAGGCGCGCGCATCTTGGAACATCTACTATAACGGGTTCTAAGTGAACTTACATCTGCGAATCGTTTTCTTCGAAAATGAAATGGACCCAACACAAAACACGCTCAAACATAACGGACACTCACCTGCAACACCCATTACAATGTGCAGATACCCAAATATTTCCTTTATATTTATATTTTTTATATTTCATTTTGAGTGTCCTATATTTCTTTACAGTGTGCCTTTAGTATCATTTATATTATCCATGTTCACGTGTAAGAATAATAGAATCACAATGAGTTATTATTTTTGAGTTCACAATTTTTCACTCGAAAAATATGTCTATAGTTTGTTTCAATCTAATAGGGGGATATCATTTTATGTGCGGCCCGCGGGGTTAGGATGCATTTCCAAAATGGCCCTCAAGATCATTTATGTTGGACACTGTTTTAGATAAAATAATAAAAAAAAATATTATACTACTACTGCACCAAAAAATAATTTGTATAAATGCAGTTTTTAACAATTAATGGAAACTTTCTTTCTACTACGTGCACCGATTCATACTACACCACTGTGTCTAGAGCTGAGTTGATCCTATACAGTTTGTAAATGATGTGGGTGAGAAAAAAAATGATTGGGCTCCGTGACGTTCTACGGTCCTATGAGACCATGGCCCAACGCCTTGAAGTGGATTACGAACCCCTACAAATACCCATGCCCCCACCCGGGATTCGAACCCGGATCCTGTGGTAGAAACTTCCTTTTTGGATGAACACATGATTTTGGAGGATTGACTTCCCTAACTGTTTTCGCAGTTACTATCCATTCCATAGTGTCGATTCAGGACGGAAGTAAGTCAAGTTGAAATGAATCAGGATTTTCATGACTCGTTTCTATCCATTTCATACTGTTGCCAATCAGAAAGGAAGTTATTCTAGTTAAAATCGATCATTTCATGACATTGCACCATAGTGTTGCCAAGGGCCTGAATGGCCGACTGGCTAGCGCTCTGGCGCTCGGTACCACAGGTTTCGTGTTCGAGTCCCGGAGGTGCCATGGATGTTTGGAGTGGTTCGGAATCCACTTTAAGCCGCAGGTCCCGGTCTGTTTAGCCCAAAGTGTGCACAAGATGACCGTAGAGCGACAAACCAAACCTAAAGCATAGTGTTGCCAATCCGGATGGAGGTCATTCAAGCTAAAATCAAATGTTATTTTGAAATTGAAATTTATTTTTATTATCACTGTCACTAATTACTATTTTTGTAAATTTTTGGTATAAAATGTATTGTTTTTCTTTTTTAAACAAAACTGGACTGATGTCTAGATCTTAAATATATTTTATCATGCATAACACAGTTTACCTCTTAATCTCAAAATTCTCTCTTATCTTCGTCCAGTATTAGCTTATGCAAGCCCAGTTTGGGGTTCTGTTGCACGTACAAATTTTGAAACGATTCAAAGGCTTGAGAACAAAACTCTCAGAATGTTAACGGATTCACCCTGGTACTTTCGAAATGACGCTATTAGACGAGCTCTCTCGATTCCAAGTTTAAGACAATTTATCCACAAAATTTCTACTCAATTCTATAATGATATGCGAAACATTAATAACCCTGTATTAAATATCCTACAAAATTACGATTATGATATTTCTTCCCGCAAACATAGCCAAAGACCTCGCACTGTTCTAAATATTTTTAATTAATTCCTTACAACTGCCTAGATGAAAAAAGTTCGCTTTTCTCCTAAGCTATTTTTTCTCCTAATTTGACCTTTGCTCATTCTGGGTTATTACATGCAACTGATCTCATCAACATCTATTCTTTTGAAATTTTTCATTTTATAATTTTATTAAATAAATAATTCTCTTTTAAAAAAAAAGGGCATTTAATTATCTATTTTACTCAAAGGGCATGAGACCACCGCCTTGTTTCAACATTTTGCAGTGAAGCAGCTAGTGACCGCTAGGCGGCCAAGGATCTCCGTATTAATCTACAATAACAGCATAACACAGTTTCATGCACAGTGAGTAATACTTATTACAGGAATGAGTGTGCATATATTTTTTTTTTTTTTTCGAGCTGACGAAACTTTAGATTACTCAATTCGTTTTGCTAATCGAATCGATGGAATTGTGTAACCATAGAGAGAAATCAATTACAATGTGAGGAAATAAAATGCGTCATTGTATAACGCAAGGTTATGACACAACTATTAAATAATGCACTGCTAAATATCGTCATCACCTACTTAGAAAGAATTTCACGGGCACATTTTTCCTTTGATTGAGTAGCGATTCTAAAAGTTTGCAGATAGTATGTAGGAAGAAAAATGTTCTAATCCTCTGGTTCTGACTCCTAATGGCCAATTGGCTAGCGCTCTGGCTATTGGCACCACAGGCTTCAGAGTAGAATCCCGGCGGTGCCATGGATGTTTGCGGTGGTTCGAAACCGTATGCCCACTTTAAAACACTTTAAACCGATCTCATATGACCATGGAGACCAATCGAACTTCTCACTCACATCGTTCGCAAACTGTAAAGGGGCAACTCAACTTCAGGCACTGTGGTGTAGTGTAGTGTAGTGTAGTGTAGTGTAGTGTAGTGTAGTGTAGTGTAGTGTGTGGTGTAGTGTAGTGTAGTAGTAGTAGTCATATTAAGCCGGGACCTACTGTTTAAAGTGGATTCCGAACCACTACAAATATCCATGGTGCCGCCAGAATTCGAACCCGAAACCTGTAGCATCGCTCGCCAGAGCGCTATTTTGTTTTTTTTCTTTCTAATGCAGCTGGCAAACACTTAGACAGCTTGGTCTTTGGATGCCTTAAGGCAAGCGCTGCACAGACGTACTCCCTTTGCATTAACCAGGGGGCGCGTGTCACTTGAAGATAAGCCACGGACGCGGAGGAACAATGCCCCTGCAACGGTCTATTAGACCCGGACTTACTGTTTAAAGTGGATTCCGAACCACTACACACATCCATGGCACCGCCGGGACTCGAACCCGAAACCTGTGGTACCGAGCGCCAGAGCTCTAGCCACTCGGCCATTCAGGCCCTGCTATTTATAATATTAGCGTACTTGTTTTTGCACAAAGTTGTTGTTTTTAAGTATTTGTATTTAGAATTGGCAGGGAAGGGAGGAGAGCAAGTTTTGCGCTCCATTTTTTCGCATGTAACATATTTTGTTCTTTTTTTTTAATGGGGACATGAGAAAAAAGTTGACACTGACGAATGGAAAAGCCAAGTTTGTAGAAAATCAACTGTGTGTGTGAAAAATAATCAAATAATTTTAAAGATAAGGGGCCTGAATGGCCGAGTGGTTAGCGCTCTGGCGCTGGGTACCACAGGTTTCGGGTTCGAGTCCCGGTGGTGCCATGGTTGTTTGTAGTGGTTCGGAATCCACTTTAAAAAGTAGGTCCCGGTCAAATAGGATCGTAGAGCGTTGCGGGGGCATTGTTACTCCGCGTCCGTGGCTTATCTTCAAGTTGCACGCGCCCCCTGGGTCATGCAAAGTGAGTACGTCTCTGCAGCGCTTGCCTTAAGGCGCATCCAAGACCAAGCTGTCTAAGTGTTTGCCAGCTGCATTAGAAAGAAGAAAAAAAAAGCGTATTTTATGAAACAAGTTAATGGGGCACTGTTAAAAGTTTGGCAATCCGCTCTTTTCCCCACAAACGTCAGAAATTGCCTTTATCTTTTGATACTTACTACCCATGTTGGATTAGACGGGGTGAAAATGTCCTTTGGCCAACACGATCACCAGATTTGGCATTTGTGAGTTGCTTCCTGAAGTGGGGAGTCGGAAGTCGAGCATTTTTGAAGGAGTTTATGAGTTGGAATCAAAAGTCGGGTTCGGTCTCCAAGATTCTCTTATAAAAAGAAAATTCCAAAAATTTCGGAATGAATGTTAAAAATAATTGTTTTTTTTTTAATTACGTCGAGGACTGGATTGTATTGACCATTTCCCTGTGAACAGACCAAATGCTGTTAATCATTTAGCACTACCCAGGAGGCACGTGCAACTTGAAGGTATGCTACGGACGTGAGTCACACTACCCCCGCAACTCTCTACGATTGTAACAGGTGGGCTGAAATGTTCATAGGCTGACACATTGTTGACGCTACTAGTATTAAATCGATATGATTTTTAGTTAGCCCTAACCTTCAAAAGACACGTGTATAAATTTGACAGCTGTTGCACTATTAGTATCGGAGTTGTAGCATTTTTTGTAAAGTTATAGCATTTTTAGTGTGTGGACGCCCCAAAGAGGCTGTTACCGACGAAAGCATAAAAAAAGTCCACAACATAATTTCTGATAACCGTAAAGTGAAGTTGATTGAGATAGCTGAGACCCTAAAGATATCAAAGCAACGTGTTGGACATATCGTGAATGAATATTTGGATATGCGAAAGCTCTGTTCAAAGTGGGTGCCGCGTGAGCTCACAATCGACCGAAAACAACAACGAATGGATGATTCTAAGCAGTGTTTGGAACCCGAATTTTTGCGTCGACATGTGACAGTGGATGAAACATGGCTTCATCCTTTCACACCGGAGTCCAATCGACAGTCAGCCGAGTGGACTGCACGTGATGAACACTAAAAATTCTATAACTTACATACTAATAGTGCAACAGCTGTCCAATTTATGCACGTGTCTTTTGAAGGTTAGGGCTAACAAAAAATCAGATGGATTTAATACTAGTAGCGTTATCAATGTGTCAGCCTATGAACCTTTCCGCCCACCTGCTATTAGACCGCGACCTGCGGTTTAAAGTGGATTCCGAACCACTACAAACATCCATGGCACCACCAGGACTCGGACCTGAAACCCGTGGCACTTAGAGCTAGTCGCTGGGCCATCAGCCCCTTAAGAATAATTAAAAAGGCCATTCAATTGTATCCTTCCATAATACAATCTGTAGCAAGTACAATTAATACTTTAGCGTCTCCCCCAACTAAGTGTTGATAGGCTTTTCTCAGCACTCAGAAATACTTATACGAAACTATCTTGTATTCACAATGAAAAGAGATCTTATAGAAGCTATACTATTATTAAGGAAACAAAGTTTAATGTATTTCAAATGGAGCATGTTTGAGATTCAAATGTACCAATTAAAATTTTTTTTTCCTTTTTGCTTTTCTTAAGTTATTTTCTAATATTTTAGTACGTTTTTATTAGGTATTCTTATTTATTATAGGATAATATGCATTTTTTTATCACCAAATAATGCACTTTCAAAATTGTAAAAAAATACATTGTTAGTGCGAAAACGTTTTATAGATTTTTTGTTTCTAATGCACTTGGTCACTGATGTCTTAAGGCAAGCGCTGCACAGACGTTGCTCTCTTTGCATTACCCAGGGGGCGCGGGCAGCTTGAAGGTAAGCCACGGACGCGGAGTCACAATGCCCCCGCAACGCTCTACGATCCTATTAGGACCGGAACCTACGGTTTAAAGTGGATTCCGAACCACTACAAACACCCATGGCACCGCCGACTCGAACCCGATACCTGTGGCACCGAGCAACAGAGCGCTAGCCACTCGGCCATTCAGGCCTGTTTTACAGATATACGAAGTGGGGAAAAAAATTAACTGATATTTTCCTCCAATTCTTCTAAATCTTTTGATAAATATAAAATCATAGAACAGGATCATTGTCAAAAAATCCAGTGTCAGAAATCAGGATTTTTGGGGTAACCCTTCCCTTGCCCCCCTCCTCCCTGTTTTTAAATGCGAAACATCATGAACTGACATAATAACTGAGATTCAGATGTGTCATATATAGGATTTCAATATCGGGCCATAAGTTCAATACCGATATTCGTTATTTTTAAGATCTTGATACCGGTTTTAATACCGGTAGTAGAAATTTTAGAAAAAGAAAGAAAACACAGGTGTTTCTTTGTTTTATTTGCCAGTTTTATTGGAGAACGTAAATATCACAAAAAAATTTTAACTTATAAATTACACTGAAGTGACAAAAGTCATGGGATAGCAATATGCAAATTTTCAGATGGCAGTAGCATCGCGTAGAACAGGTATAAATGCGCAGTGCTTTCGCAGAGCTTTCATTTCTGTTCAAGTTATTCATGTGAAGAGGTTTTGACGTGATGATGATCGCACGACGCGAATTAACAGACTTTGAACGCGGAATGTTAGTTGGAACTAGAGGCATGGGTCATGCCATTTCGGAAATCGTTAGGGAATTCAACATTTCCAGATCCACTGTGTCAAGAGTGTGCCGAGAGTATGAAATTTCAGGCATAACATCCCACCATGGACAGCGCAGTGGTCGACCGCCTGCACTTAACGACCGAGACCGGCGACGTCTGCAAAGAGTCGTAAATTCTAACAGACAAGCAACACTGCGTCAAATAACCGCAGAAATCAATGTGGGACGTATAAGGGACTTGTCTGTTAGAACTGTGCGGAGAAATTTGGCTTTCTTGGGCTATTCCAGCAGAAGACCGACTCGAGTGCCTTTACTGACAGAACGACATCGCTTGCAGCGACTCTCGTGGGCACGTGAGCATATCGGTTGGTCCCTAGATGAATGGAAAACCGTGGCCTGGTCCGAGGAGTCACGATTTCAGTTGGTAAGAGCTGATGGTAGGGTTCGAGTGTGGCGCAGACCCCACGAAGCCATGGACCCAAACTGTCAGCAAGGCACTGTTCAAGCTGGTGGTGGCTCCGTAATGGTGTGGGCTGTTTTTTTCATGGCATGGACTTGGTCCTCTGGTGCGACTGGACTGAACATTGACTGGAAATGCTTATGTTCAGCTACTTGGAGATCACTTGCAGCCATTCATGGACTTCATGTACCCAAATAACGATGGGATTTTTATGGATGCCAATGCGCCATGTCACTGGGCCACAACTGTTCGCGATTGGTTTGAAGAACATTCTGGACAATTCCAACGAATGATCTGGCCACCTAGATCGCCCGACATGAATCCCATCGAGCATTTATGGGACATCATCGAGAGGTCTGTTCGTGCCCAAAATCCTGCACCATCAACGCTTTCACAATTATGGACGTCTATCGAGACAGCATGGCTCAATATTCCTGCAGAAGACTTCCAACGACTTGTTGAGTCCATGCCACGTCGAGTTGCTGCACTTCGCCGGTCGAAAGGAGGGCCGACACGATATTAAGAGGTATCCCATGACTTTTGTCACTTCAGTGTGTAGCAGTATATAAAGAACCACAAAAAAGTAAAGGAACATCTTATTTATTTAAATCATAAAGTAGTGTAAATATCACTATTCAGTCTGTGGTACTATTAAAAAATTTTTGAAATGGGATCTTAAAAACATAATGCATAATTTGTACTATCATTAAGCCTGGAACGTAATTTTGTGCAAAAATAACCAACTGTCGAAAACGCTCTTTCAGCATCTGCGCTAGTAGGTGGTACTTTTGGCAATGCGCGATATACTTTTTCCAAGTATTTACCTCTAAATCCCTCATCTGCAAATAAATCTATTTCTCGTCGGATTGTTTTGGATATAGCTCATTTCTGTATTGTATTTCGGTTTGCTGAAATTTTATTTAGTTATCGCCTATTCTAATTTTTGTTCAAGAGACAATTCCTTTTCACTATCGACATCAGTATCATCATAATCTTCGATAACTGTACCGAATTCTTCTGAATGTGGATAGGTTTGTGGAGAATAGAATAAGAATAAGAATTTCACAGATAAGAATTCAAAATTTCTAATAAATATCGAAAAAACGGTATTTAAACTTGTGATTACCGGTATTACGAAATTGTACAAATGGTTCAAAATACCGGTATTGCAATCCCTAGTCATATAATATACACAAAATATGTCGCTCGGCGGGATTTTTCATTTCTGTGTTCTAAATGTAGCCGTCGTCGGAACTCGGGCATTTTGAACAGTGACATAAGGATAGGTATTCTGCGTACTGTTTGGACAGCTTTCGAAGTGTACGGCGAAAGTTATGTAAATGAGCGCGCATTAGAAGTGAGAAATTTTCATTCGGCAGTGAAGGATGCATAAATTTGAAACGCGACCCGTTGTTCTGTCAAACCTATTCCGCGGAATGGGGTATTGCTGCAAACAGAAATGAATCCACTGCAACACTGAAATGTGTTTCATTGTAAGAACCTGTGCGTTTTTCAAACTTTCATGCTTTAATGACTGCGAACTAATTGCTCATAAGCAGATTTTGTAGTTGAAAGTATGTGCGGAAATGGGGCGTGCAAGTTATAGCACATAAAGAAGACGAATATTTTTTTTCTAATGCAGCTGGTAAATAAGACCGTGATTTTTTTTTATGCCGTAAGGGCTGCATCGACGTTACTCATAGCACTACCCAGGGGGTCGCGTATAACTTGAC